>JAOBYF010217655.1:0-10212 GCA_025403605.1 Parazoanthus darwini | reverse complement strand
ATTAAGAGCTGTTTTACACTGTATTACAAAAAGTAGAACTGCATGTGCAACGAGTTAAATTACATGTAACTAAACTTAAGTACATCGTGTAATTAAAACAATCATAAAATAATGTACAGTAACTGAGCCATAATATAAAACTCATAGGAAATGTTTGGATATTTTACCACTGCCGTGTTTTACACAGATTAATATTTGGAGCTACATACATGTACACATGGACCTTGTCAGTTAAAGTCGTTTAACATCACTGTATATTTTATTTGAATGCACAATGTGCCGTATGTGCGTGTGTAAAATCTGCTTTCCTTTCTGATCCATATAGTAAAGCTCTGAACTTCTTCTTTATCACAGCTGGTGTACGAGATTGGAGACCCCACACGGTACATTTTGCCAGACGTCATCTGTGACTTTTCTCAAGTGAGAATGCAAGGGCTTATTGGTATGTCGCATTTCTATCAATGGTTATCTGGTCAGGCAATCGTAATTACATACCGTTCCCAGGTATTTCTTCAGTTGTATCGACAGATGAGTGGATTGTTGTTCCAGAATAGCTAATCAACAGACAGACCAACAACAGAAAACTGATCAGACAGTCAAATTAGTAAACAAAAACTGGGTTGGTACGTGTCATGAAAAACCTGCATGGAAAGCCACAGAATTGGTGTTTGAAGGTCATAATAATTATGTCTGAAGTTGTAAACTAGGTAAATGATATTGTCAGTGTCTTGCAAGTATTTGAACATCATTTCCCGTCAATCTTTGGTTTCAGATCTATAGGTCATGTAATTTATATAGTAGCTCATGAAAAGTCATTCATTCTCACCAAGTTTGTCAACATGTGTCTTTTGTACTTTTTAACAGAAAGTGAAATCTGCTCTTCTGCCTTCTCTTAACACTAAACTAAGGTTTTTGAAATTACAATATCACATTCAGAGTTTATGCACGTCATGCCTGGAAAGCTTGAAATTCATAGAATTTCAACATAAATGGAAAACTCCAAAAAGAAAGTTAGTCATGGAGAAGGAATGGAACTTTGTTTTCAAATGTGTGTAAGAACTCTGACTTTCTCTCTTCCTCTCATGGTTTTGGCCTTCATCTTCTTTATTCCCCCGTATCACTACATCGATGTGCAATTGTAAGTACGCCCTTGTCTTTTCCCGTTTTATAAGGTTATGAAGGCGGAGGAGTTTTGGTCCAGGGTGCTATTGGCGAACCTCCAACGGATGATTATAAGGTGAATTTGGTTGTTGTTCACTGTTCTGTTATATCAATGTAGATTTCTGGGCAACTACCCCCACCCACCCCTCCGTTAGGTTAGGGTTAGAGTCAAGGTTGGGGTAAGGTTTAGGTTTAGGGGAGGGGTGGATGGGTGGGCAGTTGTCCAGAAAACTACTTGATCCGTTAGGTTAATAAAAAAGTCTTAAGTAACTAGAGTTTATACCTGGTCAAGCCCTAATTTTGACAAGATCTCGTATGGGAACAGTTCAAATTTTTTTAACGAGAACGATATATCGCAGTTATTTTTATCAACTAAAGAACTTACCTCTCTGCCCGTCATGTTGCTGGGTGCAGTATTTTGAATCTGTTTACAAACCATTTCAAAAAACGTGTATGGAGAGTGAAAGGACGGGAGAAAAATTGAGTCTTTTAAGCCAAAGCAACACCTTCGGTTGAGCTATTCCAGAAGTTGCACTGGCTTTCAGTATATGCTGTTATAAAAATTCGTACCTGTTAATGATAGTGGACAGTGAATATAGAAACTCCTTTCTAAAAGCAAAACAGCAAGAGAACAAGAAATTCTGGAAAAACTTACGAGATCGCAAGAAAATACCGATAAAAGAAGGTTTTCTTACAATGTAATTAATCTTTTTAACTCCCACCATTGGAAGACAAACGAGATATGTACTGAATTAAAGGACATATTTTCAAAACAGGAATAAAAATGTTTTTGAATTTAAAAATAATATAGATCAGTTAAAGAAAAGACAGTGCAACTCCAGCGAATCTTAAAACCGTATCTCCTCATCAGTATCTCAAGGAACTAATTATTATATGAAAAGGGATGGAATGGGAAAGGTTGGTCAGATGGATAATCTTTTTTTTTTGTATGTTCTCTTCTATAAGTTCCAGTTAAGTAAACGATTCCCCCTTGTTTGTCATAAACTGTAATTCATGGATAGTAATGCTCCATTTCTTTATATCTAAAAACTGTAGTTTCTAAAGGTTGTTATCTCTGTAAACGGTAGTTTATGGAAGGCCTCGCGTTAGATGACCTTTTTGATGTAAACGAGTCTTGTCGAGGTAAATAAAGTTATTCATCATCATCGTCATCATCATCTGTTATACAAGTTCCAATTGAGTAAACGATTCCCCCTTGTTTGTCATAAACTGTAATTCATGGATTGTAATGCTCCATTTCTTTATATCTAAAGAATGTAGTTTCTGTAGGCTGTTATTCTGTAAACAGTAATTTATGGAAGGCCTCGCGTTAGATGACGTTTTTGATGTAAACGAGTCTTGTCGAAGTAAATAAAGTTATTCATCATCGTCATCATCATCATATGTATAAATTACATTGATTGAAAGACAATCAAGTGTTTTTAACAAAGATTCTCTATGGTCATACAAACAAAGAGATATTCCAAGTGTTTTATCAAAGATTCTCTATGGTCATTCAAACAGAGAAGTAATTGAGGGACACGCGCAAACAACCTATTCTCCTCTCTGCCACAGGTAAGCGCCACATACGCCGATGGCTTCCGTGCAACGGCTGTGTGTCCGGTGGGTGGACCATTTGCTTCTCTTAAGGCGAAGAGAGTTGGGGAAGCCTTAATCAAGAGGTACAGTGTTTGCATTCCCAAATGCGTTTCTACTGCCACGTACGATGGTACTCCTCTTACACGTATTATTAAGAGAAGTAAAAGAGAGATGTTCTGGAATTGTTTAGAGATACAATAGTCCCTTGAAAATATAGTAGCAATGGCGGTAGTAATGGAAGTTTTTGTGGTGGTGTTGACGTTGTTCGTGGTGATGTTGGCCATGCAGTAGTCTTGTTGAAGGTATCGATAACTGCAATGACGATTATTTGCTGATGGAAATGGTGATGTCATGGTATTGGCCACTGAATGATGGTACTTGTCATAATAACTATAGTTACAGTTATATAATTTAATAGTGATTACGAAGGTTATAGTTGCGATGGAAATGGCCGTGACGGTATCAGTTAACATGACATTAATGTGTAATTTTGATTTTGATGAAATCCGTAGAACCCGATCCATATTCAAGATGTTGGGTTTGAATGACTACACGAGAACACATGTTCAGGTACAACGTTACACAAATCTACGGTTCCACGAGAACTAGTAGGTTGCTTAGCATGCATACAAGAAACGTCACAGTTACGCTTGATTAGCTTCTCATGTGTCAATCCGATTTCACCTTCAGACTTGGTAGTGCTTAACGAGAATAAATGTTCATTTCCAGAACATTATGTCATCGCCAATAAGTGTATAAGGTGCGAATATTATAGTGAACAGAACTCTTTCTCAGCGTTTGCGTAGAATACGAAGTGTCAAAACTTCAATCAAACACGTCATAGTGTGCAATATATGTCTAACACAAAACTGAAATTGTCATATTGGGGATTCTCCTTCGGAAGGTTAGGAAGATTTTGTTGAACTTGCGATAGATTAATTGTAGTCTGACATTGAACACACTGAAATTTGTTCTAATTCTGTTCTTTACGAAGCTGGTGCATACCCGTGACGGTTTTCAAGAAGCAATGTAACTCTGCAACTATAGTGTTGCTAAAATAAAAGGCAAATCAGTAACTGATTATGAACTAGCTGTTAACATTGTGTTCCCTAACGAAACTTGGTTTCCAGCGTTAGCACGAGAAATGATCCAGAATTGCACTTTATTACCTCAGATAAATACATTTTCCCTTACCAGCAAACGCATTCTTTGCTGTTTTGTTCTGCACGTTACATTGATTAACTTCATAATATTCTAACAGATTCAAAGGATAGCTGCGGTTACACTAGTGTAGAACCCTGCTATAGCAGCAAAATCTTTTTGATATATCACCGTTGGTTTAGAGTTGCAATGAAAAGATTTGAAGCCATGACTCCCCGCGCTCCCTGTTTTCTAAGCCTCTACGGAGAAGAGATGATTTGTGGCATGCCCGAATTATGATCCCTGAATAAACAAAAACTCAAATACATCAATGCGCGCTTCAGCCATTATCTGTTATTATCTGTTAGTAAACAATGTTGACTTTTCATTCTGGCTCAGTTGCTTGTTTCTTTACAAAGTCAGATCACAATCATTTGCATAGACAGTAACAATAGAAAAAGGCAAGAGGCGCCAAAAAGAAAGCAGTGTTTTTATTTCTGCACATGCTTGTAAAATAGAGGATTTCCATGTTTCTTTCCATGTCTCACTAAACGCTGTAATTTAACTAAATTTCGTTGAAAGGCATCGGCCTGAGTTTGTAAAAAACAATTTGAACATCAAATGTCGTTGTTTTCTGATAAATTTTTGCTGTGAAAGGTAAACAAGGCTACTTGCGAACCTTTGTCAGTCTTTGTGTGTATACTTTGCAGTCCAGTTTGAGAACATGTGTAGTACATGTGCTTGTGAGTATTGTGGCTCCAATCTCTTCTGATTCTGTTCAGGTAATTGGATCAGAACAAAGTTACGGAAAAACAGCACACCCCAGTGCTCTGACAGCGGTGAGTAGTAACCACGTCATTCAGTTTATCCAAGTTAATTTTTTCTGACTGTAGAGTTAGTCTTTCCAAGGAATAGACTCATCCACCCATCCATGTCCTAGGAACCTGGGACACCATGAAAATGTCCGTGCATGCGGAATAACGACATATGAGTCATTCGTAAGAAGTCACAGTGTAAAATATGAAACACGTTTAGCCAGTTTTTGTTAAAATTTATTTTGTTATAACCAAATTGTTGTTTAGCCAGCTCTTCTCCTCCTTGAATAAGAACCCTCCTCCTAACGCTTGTTCGAACACAATTACCAGAACATTTATTCTAGTAAGCGTTCTCTCTGTAACGTCCCCCAGTCTGTATAATACATAAAGTACTTCCTCTGATTACCCGTCGTTCTCTCCCTAATACAGTACTTCAAATTTAAGGAATACTCCAGTTGTGCTGTTGTTGCCAAGAAATATGTTTTAATTTATTAAACACCAAACACGGGATATTGAATTTCTGGTAATCTGATTGGCTCTCTACTCACGATATAAATCCTATATCCTGTGGTTTGTCCAAATTTGAAAACTGACAACTTTATCACCTTTATCTCCCTTCCCTCTCCCAAGAAAAAGAGAAACAAAGGAAGAGAAAAAAGGAACCGTGAAAATTTGATAAGCGCCCTTAAACCTCGTCAGAACAAATCTATGTGAAAGTGGAAAGCCTGCCTTTGCAGCAAGTAGATATGGTTAGGAATTTAATCCAAATTTTATTTCAGGGCCCACGTGAAGCCGTGTTATGGCTTGCAGTCCATCATCATCAAAAGAACGCTCTGGAGTTTTTTGCGAGAGAAATTGCTTCAGCTGGCACCAGTATGGGTACGTAGATGGTACCAGTATGGGTACGTAGATGGCACCAGTTTGGATACGTAGATGGTACCAGTATGGATACATAGATGGTACCAGTATGGATACATAGATGGTACCAATATGAGTACGTAGATGGTACCAGTGTGGGTACGTAGATGGTACCAGTATGGGTACGTAGATAGAACCAGTGTGGGTACGTAGATGGTACCAGTATGGGTACGTAGATAGTACCAGTGTGGGTACGTAGATGGTACCAGTATGGGTACGTAGATGGTACCAGTGTGGGTACGTAGATGGTACCAGTATGGGTACGTAAATGATACCAGTATGGGTACGTAGATAGTACCAGTATGGGTACGTAGATGGTACCAGTGTGGGTACGTAGATGGTACCAGTGTGAGTAGATTTTACCAGTATGAATAAGTAGATGGTACTGGTGTGGGTACGTAGATGGTACCAGTTGAGTATAAAGATGGTAACTGTTTGGGTAAGTTAAGAAGTGCACATACTTCTCGGCCTGTGTCGAGCTGTCTGTTACCGTCAACTGAACGTCAATGAAGAGTAACCGTTTTACAAAGTTGGAAATCCTTGTTGACACCTGATCCGAATAGTCTACAGAATGCATGTAATTCTTTCTGGTTAGTTGTACGAGATCCTTGTTGCAAGTTTCCTTCCTGGTGTAACAAACGACGTTTAAAAAAGTTACATGGCTTGCAGTAATTGATCTTGTTTGTCCAAATGTTGAACATGAATAAACGCCCATAGCGCCCGTAGAATACAGGGAAATAATTAAGTGGTGAGCGCATTCATTGCCTTCGTATGTTTGTTTCCATTACAGTTCTAAGTTGGAACTGTTTATGAACGCTTTTAGCTGTCTTCTAAGTTAGTCAGTTTGTGTATTGATCATCCTTGTTTTAATTAATTGCAGCCCCTGGACTTACAGCTATCGTTGGGGGTCGCCCTAAAGTGTGAGTTTTTACTTTTCTTGGCGTTTTGAACCAGTTGTGAGAACAAACTATATTCATCTTTTGTCACTTCATTTCTCGTCACATCGGAGTGTAAATTGAATAAAAGGGAGTTAACGAAGCTAGAATGTAACTACGAAAAAGGCTGTCGAGATTTTGCATGCTTGCATTCTTTTTCTTGTGTGTTACATCCATCGAATTCAAACACTATTTGTCTACATGAGCGTGATCAAGTGAGATAAGAACACGACCCTTTTCCTTTATATTTCAGCCATTTGACTCAAATAGCTTTTCTTGTGTCTGCATTAGTCGAACTATACAGAAAGGCAGTTTAATCATGACACTACCATTTCAATTTCGTGAACTTAAAAGTAAATACTTTTTCATTCACAGCACTCCAGTTTTGCGGCTTTTCTCCTTTTTGTATCCAAAGGACAAAGTCAAGGTACGAGCAGTGAATATGGTCGACTCCTTTCTCTTCTCCGAAACAACAACTGCCTAGCGACATGAATGAAATTGGTGCAAAACCTTTGTCTTCAGGGCATGTTCTCAAAGAAGGAGACCTGTTTGGTTTTAAGAGAGCTTTTTCATCTCAAATTTTTACATTTTGTGGATATTTTGGCTAAACGTTCTAATTTACATATAAACTGGTAAGCAAACTTCAGTAAACAGACGTACTGAGTCTTTATCCATAGTACACGTAGTTTATTGGCTAAGTTTTAGTAACTTTCCAAATAAGGCAATGCCAATGCTCAAACATGCTGACAAACGTAAAGACAAGTGGGTATACTTAGCCAACAATGAAGCACCTTTTCGCAGGCGGATACTCACATTGGCAGAGATGTTATGCACACACTGCTTCAAAATGAGCTGACTGAATTAGCCAACACTTCTGCGAATCTGAAAAAATGGCGGGAAAAGCAGGGCGCGTTCGCAAACAACCCCCGAAAAAAGGCGGGAAACATGTTTCACATGCAAACGCCGTGCAACCGCTATAACTCGTGGCTTATAAATACATTTTACTTGTGGTTTGCCCCATAAAAGACATGAAACGAACCAATGACAAAACTAGAGTTCGTTCTTTATTTAGTACTGGATCGCTTATTTGCAGGTGGACATTCACATGGATGGAGATCACGTGGACACGGTGCCACCCCCTGTGGCTACTAAGTCGCACCGGACTAAAGAGCACCGAGAGGGAAGGACGGTGACTGTTGCACCACGAATACGTGAGAAGTTTCACACTGTAGCTCTCTTACCTTGTCAAATTGCGGGGTGCATACTTAGAGTTAAAAGTTCGAGGAAATTTGTTTAATATATATTTAGTTAGGTGCACTTGTTATAAACTTGTTCGTGCATGTGTAAAATTAATGGTTAACTATGAGTTAGTTGCTGGCTTGTCTCAGGGGGACAGTTTGACACGGTTCTTAGAACTTGAATTTGATATCCACTTTTCAAGGCCTTGAAAACCCTTGAATTTAGACTTCGGTTCTTGAAAATCCTCGAGACAGCACTGAAGAGGCTATACTGTCGTATTTCAATCTGCTACGCTAGTGAGTTTTCTTACTCTAAAAGTAAAGACCGACAGTGTAGAAAGTATAATTTAACCTTTTTGAAAAAGCGACATACTTCTTTCACCTCTAAAAGCTTAGTCGTGATTTGTTCGTCCGGACAACTTCACTTCAGGCAAATTACTTTGCTGAGGAAAAGTCCTTCAATTAAGTCCCTAAAACTCTTTCTACGTTTCCGTAGAGTTATTAGGAGTCAACTGTAAATATACCGAATTGACCCTGATACTATGATTGAAAAGTAAAACTCGATACCCTAATTTTGGGGCAAACAACTCGCTGCTGCGTTACTGTCAAACTTGTGAGTTCTGAGAAGCTTTGCTTGCCGTAATTGATGATAAGAGTTCGCTGGGCATGTAAACATGTTGGATGTTTCTTTCTGCAGATGCAAGTGCACAGTTTCTACACAGTTTCTAAATTTAATGTGACACACCTCTTTGCTTTCTCCAACTTGCTCGTTTAGGAATGCCAAAAGGTCGATGTACATTTCCCCTCAGTTCACTCGCTTTCACAAGAAGTGGGGACAAAGGCAATAATGTTAATATTGGTGAGTAAGTAACATCAGTCGATGAAAATGAATGTAATTGTCATTAGCACATACAAATTCGATGACGTTGGTATTTCAAGCAATCTGATTGGTTCGCAATCTCAGGCTAACGGACAATGACCACCTTCAGGGAGGTGGGTAATTTGCGAAGTGAAACAATGGCTGGCGTAAGTTCTTGTTTTGCGGTAGTGTCAGAGGAGCAAATATAGAAAATGTATGATAATGCAATTCCTAACAATACAAAGAAAGCTACGAAACTCAAAATGAACGTTTTCAGAGGTAAACAAGGTTTTGAAAATTGGCCAGGCTCGGCCAGGGATACATTTCAAACACAAAACTTGATCTTACCGTACGTGATCACAATGCCTGTCAGCTCAAAACCCCAATATCTGCCACATCAGGGCAGTTCTAGGCTACAATCGGGATAAAAGTTTTATTCCGTACAATGATCGCACAACGATGGAGCAGTTTGCCAACTTGCCTTCTGCCCTCACGGCTTTTCTCAATCCTGATCGCCAAACTCTGCTGATGTCTCTTTGCTTGAACAATACTGACAATCCTTCCACGGCTCCATCTCAAAGTCCCATCCACTGGCAAGTTAGCTCAACTTCCTTTGAGCAAAAAGTCTCCATTCAAGAAAATTAAAATGTCGATATCTCTGAAAATTGTTTTTGATTTCCAACAGCAAACAGTTAATCATAGTTTTAAGTCATTTTTTTCCCAAGTAATTTTACTCTAACGTATTTATAACAATTTTATAAATTTTCCTCGTGATGTCATGGCCACCATATTGGTGCCCTTTTACGGTGGAATTGTAATTAGTTTCTTTTGTTATTGACATCCACCTGGCCTTTGTCATTGAGTGAAAACGCTCTATTGCAAGATAAGTTTGTATGAACTATTTATGAGCTCAGTTACTTGTAAATTGTAAGCGCCTGTTGTGTCTTGCAGTTATTCTTTGTTCTTTAAAACATTATTGATCACAAAACTTTATTGACCAATGTATGTGAAACCTTGTCATTTTTTTCCCTTTAGGAGTAGTTGCCCGACATCCATCATACGTCCCCTTCATCCGCAATGCTTTGACTGAAGAAAATGTTGAAAAGTATTTTGAACACCTTTGGGAAACAAAACCAAAGCCAGGAGAGTGTCGTGTGAAAAGGTTCGTTCATCTAGTTGTATAACTTTGGTTGTCTTGGGCTCACACTTTAAGAATGTTGGAAATACACAGCTACTTCAAAAAAGGTTGTCATAACTCAATAGTTGATACTGGAACCGAAAGGAACATTAGTATTTAGTGGTAAATTATAATGATAATGATGGCAGTGATAATAATTGTATTATGATGAACCTACACTCCACATTATACAAAGTCAATGCTTATAGGAATACATTATGTGTGCCCCTTGAACGCCCATACATGTAGCTCCTTTCGGTTCCTGTGTCGACTATACAGTAAAAACCCGCATATAAGAACCTACAATTTAAGAACATGTTAGGCTAAAATTGTCCATTTAGACTCGTTTCACATAAGAACCTGTTTTAGC
>JAOBYF010217544.1:0-10212 GCA_025403605.1 Parazoanthus darwini | reverse complement strand
CCGATCTGTGTGGCAGTTTTTATTTCCCGACTAAATGTCGGCGTCAAAAAATCGCAGGTCTTACGACAAAAAAACGGCTCGTGTGTAGCGGCCTTAAGAGAAGCATTTGAACGTTAAAACGATAAAGCAATTATTTGTTTGTAGAGGTTTTAAGCCAGTCTGTGTTTTAAACTGTTTTTTTTTTAATCATGATTAGTTAAAACCTGTTTAGCGAGTAGCGTGAAAGCGGCAGAATGCATTTCAAACAAAATGCACTGTATTTCCGTCATCTTGGTTAAAACAGCTCGGTCAGTGACGACATTTACGCAAAGGTCTACAGACATTTCTTTTACAATTTATTTCTTAATGTTTCTGTATGTTACAATCGATCCCACAAACCAAACTTTTACTTGTGAAATTATAACAAAGCATTTTCATGCAAGCTAAGCCAAGCTAACGTCATTGGCGAAGTTTAGTCACTGGTCACAATTACAATGACTAAAGGCCGTGTTACACGAGTCAACTTGCAACGACGATTATCCGCGCAACAATGTTGCGTGTTGTGTTGCAAATTTTTGAAATCAATTCAAAAACTCGCAACATGTTGCCGGGCTCGCTGTTGCGCAGAAAATCGCCCCCAGTAACATGTTACACGGGAACGATTTTCAACGCAACATTGTTGCGCGGAAAGTCGTCGTTGCAAGTTGACTCGTGTAACACGGCCTTAAAGCAACCTACCTTCTCCTTCATTTTCTACAAATTCTTTTACTGCTTTGGCAATAATCCAAAAGGAACTGCTCTGGAAGTAAAAAAGAAAACAAACTGGTTTTCAAACAAATATTGCTTTGCTGTGTCATTTCTAACTTCCATTTAAAAAGTGACAATAAACAAGTGTGCATGCTGGAAACATTAAGAACAATCTATTCAGAATCCTGGAGTTTTCAAGGAACAAACTGGATAACAATAAGTCCATAAATGGAAACTTCACAACAACAACAAGGCGTTACTTACAGACTCTGTGATATTCTCACACCGTTCATCGTTGAGTATATTTTGTACATTACTTGGAATCTGAATTTGAAAAGAAAGCAGAAAGCAATGTAAATGTGGATCATCAACGAGGAATTTTAAGGTAAACCATAACTATTATATTTTAAACCTTTTTCGACTTTTCTTATCTTTATTATTAGCATGGTGTGTAAACTACGGATCCGCACTCTTTTGACCTTTAACAGCTTTCCATGACCCAATCGTGACAACGAACTCCACAAGAAAAAAGAAAAACTGAAAAACATGACTACAATTTTGTCAGAAATTTCGACACAAAGAAAGTGACTATTCTGATGTTTACAATACTAAATTTCAAACGAATAAACGCATGATAAAGCTTTAGCATTTGTATTTTGTTATGATTTCATCCTGAGATTGATTTCCCGGTGATTTCTTAATTTACAGAGGGTGGGCGCTAAATAGAGGGTTGGGGCTTTTTTTCTTTTTGCTACTTTTCAAGTGGGAATCATTAGAAGGGGGGCTAAATAGAGGAAATAGGGTATGTTACAACACTCAAGGAGTAGTTACCAAACACCGCTTTTTATTTGTCCAATGACTTTTTACAAGCACAGCAACTCAGTTCGAGAAAGAAATTTCGTCACAACGAAGAAATCCAGTTATACATAGAATAAGTCCGGTCTCTTAGGAATCGTAAATTCATTCAAGTTTCTTTTTTCTTTTCGCTTAAAGAAAGTATACTGACAACTGTTTCTATGCAATAATTGTAATTTACTGTGACTTTCCATAAAAGTTTTTGTTTTTTTGTTTTTTGTTTTGTCTGCTTTACTGGAGAAATCTTACAAAAATATACAGTTACGGGAACATATGAAACACACGCACATTAAGTGATAAAAAAAAAAGAAATAGAAAAAGAAAAAAAAGTAAGATGACCAATGGGAAGAGACACGAACGGAACTCGTGGTCCCATGCAGGGTGCTCCCCCAGGCCTGTAAGTCGTAAATGACTTACCAGGCCTGGGAAACGAATCTGCAATGGAGTTGACGAACCTACAAATTCTATGATCTTCCATGGAATCCACAAGCCTTACAAGCTCTGTCCTAAATGGATCGATTTTCAAAAAGACCGGTTCTTACCCTAGTTGGGACTAACGCCTTATTGGCAGCCTTGATCGCTTCATCAAAGTTCTCTTCCTCTTCTGGTACTCCGTCTTTATTTTTTAGAATTCCTACACCAAAAATATTTCTGGATAAGTATAAAAGACATAGAGAATCATTTTTAAAAAAGTTCTCTACTTTACTTAAACCAAACAACTGATAAAATGTGACACTGCTTCAGTATTGTTCAAAAAAATCAGTGGGAAATTTGAAAGGCAATGGAGAAGCTTGGGGTACATTAGGACTCCAATTTTTTGTTCTTCTTGTTGCTCTTGAAGAGTTCAAGCCTGTAAGCTCCGCCAATTTATAATTATATGCACTCCACATAAAAATTTACTCAAACCTGCTTTACGCAGTCATTCTGTATATACAGTGTACAGCTGTTGCTGAGGTGGAAAACCATATTGAAAGTCTATTATTAAGCATTTCTACAGCAATTTCAGTTCTGTAATGATTTGAGCACAAAAAATTAAAACCAATAATTTTCAAACTACATGTAATAAATGTGGATATGGTTGTAAAGACTAAAAAAGGATAAGATAAAAAAAAACAAATAAAATTAAAGTTGGTCTATTTATTTGCACTGTGAAAGTTCCATGTTTCATATCCATGCACCTTACCTCCTCGAATCATTTCTTTAAATGTATCTTTTTCTCTATAATTCTGGGGAGGCTTGCCATCATGCTGCAAAGACAAAAACTGCACACTGAGTGGGAAGTGGGACATTTGAACCTTCCAGGGTTCCACATTACCGTTTGAACTATTTCTGAATATGTTGTATTTTTACACACTCTTTGGAGCTTGAAAATACCTGCTTGAAATCGAGCATGAGCATGAGAATTCTACCCCTATTTTTTTACTTGGACTTTTACATACAAATACTCCATATTAAAAGCTATTTTTTGTGTTTGCAATAAACTCCAACTTTATTTTATGGCCACCAGAGAGAAATCAAGAGACTGACTTTGAATAGTAGTCCTAGAATATAAATCTGAACAAAATTGTATTCTTAAGACATTGAAATTACGCATGACTATCCTGAAGTCAATGAATGTAATAATTTATATTTCCTGTTTGTTATAAACTGTTGCACTTTTACGCTCTGCAGTCCAACCAATCTCCACAACCCAGAAACTACAAAATTGTCAATGTTAATAAGACAAGTTACCTACCTCTGCCTTCCACTTGATAAGATACTTTAGAAGAATTGCAACATAGGGAGTATGAGAGTGTTCCTATAACAATTGAACAACAAAAACTGAACAAAATTTCACCAACTTTGCAAAAAGCCCTGTCAGATTGAAGTTTGACAATACAAAACATATAAGACAGTTGATAATGAAATTAACTTATAATTAGACACAGCAAATAACTGACTCTGTGGATAATTAATAATAACATTATTACATTTTAGCAACTTACCACTTTTGACATTGCGCTGAATTCAAGCAACTCAACATATTCCTTCAAGCCAGGAAAAGTTTTGTCAAGTCTTAAGTCTTCATGGGAATTGTCTGGATGAGATTCTACCACTGTTAAGAACAATAGGATCATTCAGAAAACAATTGTTTTTCGTAAAACAATTGTTTTTCGTTAATATTAATAACATTTTATAATAAGGAAAAACAATTGTTTTCTGAATGATCTTAAAACACCTTGTTGAAAAAAATGAAGCAAATACCTTAGTGCAGGTCATTTAATAATAACTGATTTTCTATGTATACATAAAACATACAAACATCACTGCAAGTAATGATATCCTGTCTAACAAAACCATACAAAAAATGACAATTTTTTTGTGATCTTCACTTTAAATTTTAACATACACTTATCTCCATTGATTCCATCATTAAAATTTTCTTAATAGATAAAATATTGCTGTAAGATGATCAAGGTTTGCTTCTAAAATGTACCTTATATTATCATTATTATTATTATTATTATTACAGTTTTATTATTATAATTGCAATTATTAATATTATTTGATAGACAGATAGATATTAAAAAATTATACTGAATGTCTGAACCTAGCAAATTTTTTCTGCATGATCGCAAAACCCAGTTAAGCCAAAACATGTTGATATTATAATTTCAATTATTATTGTTGTTCTTGTTATTGATCAAAACGTTATTTTTATTACATCATGTATAATAAGAACAGAATGATTGTTAACCTGAAAGAATATTTCATCTTAACTAAGAACTTAAATGAGATTCTGGGAGTTTCAAGCCCAAAATACAATATTGTTCTCCAAAGCAACAGGTCAATTTCCTACAGACCTGTGTGTTCCTTCACAACAATACGCATGTAACCAATGAAACCATAGGAATGGCACACTAGGAGAGGAACATTGGCCGACCACAGGGTTGATGCAAGCCTTAACAGGGTTCTGGAAAACAAACAAAACAATGAAAAATTAATGTACTGATGCTTGTTATACAACTACACTATGTACTACATAACTAATGACTCTATGAGGATGGTTATGTACATATAATTATACATGAAGTGCTTTATCAGACAAAGGTTTTCTGGGGAAACCCCTTTTTCTGTTGTTCCTGTAGATGATAATGGCTCATTTTACTAATTCAGCATGCATGACATAAAATTAGCCTTGACTAATGTTCCAAGTTCAGTCTTCTTCTTTTTTCCCCGTGCAAAGTCAAACTGCTTTGTTCTAGGTCCACAGGGCTTGGTCATTGTCCTTTGCCAAATCTTAACCACTTGTGAACGGCTTCCACCCTGTAACAGTCTTCATAATGCATGTTATATACAAGTAAAAATAATGAAGGTATCAATTTGCTCTTCCAGTGCTCTAGAAATTTAATATAAACTCTTCCCTTTGGATTGTCTCTATCACTCATGCCAGTACTGAGATAACTGTTCAGACACTTTTGTCGCCAATCCAAAGATATTAAGTTCACCACTGATGCAATCTGACTTCTTTTGGGCCTTGCCGAGCCTTCTGCAACCAGCCAAGTATATTTCCTTGAGAACCATCAGATCATCAATGCTTTTTGACAGGCACGAAAAAAGTTTATGCATGTATTGTATGAATTGAAAAGAAACAATATGGCATCCAACACTTTGCACATGTCTCAGTCGAACTTAATCGGCATGCAAAAGTCTGCAAGTCAAACTGCTGATGAGGAATCATGGTAAGACACAGAGGTCAAAACGAAGCACAAAGCTACATATTAGTTAGATTGATGAGAAAGTTGCTTGTATTAGAGAATAGTATGTGTTCTTCATGTATTCTTGGCTAATTGGCACATTAGCAAATTATATTTTTAACTGTATAACATCTATACATGTACAAGAAAACAAAACTGCTACAAATCAGTTGTGCTACCATGCATGGTGCATGTGTGCACCCACAAATTTCAAACTATGTGAGTCACTGTCCATCCTTGTCATACCACTATCAAATCACTGTGCATGTGTTTCACAGACACATAAATAAATCAGCTACTTACTCTTCAGGTAATTGTGTTGCTATCACAACAGTGAATGAATTGAAAAAGTCTGGGTTGATTTGTAGCAACTTTTCTGGAGTCTACAAGAAATTTAAACAAACAGTATTATTAGTCAATCAAAAAACTACCGTCATCTGTCTTTCCAAGATTTTGAAGATAAAAGATGGTATCGATTCCCAAAACTTGAGAAGACATTCATGTCTTTTTCAATAATTAGCAGCTTAGGCAAGCCATCCCCAAAAGTTTCTTTTTCTTTTGAATGAATGAATGAAAACAATATTTTATCAGTATGTAAATCATTTTTAAAAGCCACAAGTTAGAATTTCTGAACCTCTAGAGACATGATTGTACCAAAACACTTAAACAACACAAATGAAACAATCAAAACAAGCTTTCCAGAGGAATCCAAGGAGAATTACATTATTTCAATATTTATTTAATATGTGTACATTTAGAGGTGTCCAGAAGTGTCCAAATGAGTCCAAAAGTGAACAGTTATCTCAACACCAACATGTAGAGCTGGACATTTTTTGGGCACCTATATACACCTTTGGGCATCTCTAGATACCAGGTATTTCTAGGTGTCTAGGGGTGTCCAAAATCATCTAGAGGTGTCCAGAGGTGTCTAGTTTTCTGTGAACTCTGAACACCTCTGGATATCAGATTTTTCTAATGGTGTCAGGACACCAATGTACACTTTCAGACACCAGTAAACACATTTAATATTAAATTTTATAGGTCTCCAGAGGTGTCGAGAGGCTCTACATCTGGACACCTTGGTCAACTCTAAACACAAGCTGAGTCTAGAAGTGTTCAGAGGTGTCCATATACCTTTAGGAACCTCTAGGCACCTTTGGTGTCCTCTAGACACCTCTAGAAACCAGATGTGTCCAGAGGTGTTTAGAAATGTCGGGACACCTCTGTCACCTATGGAAACATTTAGTATCTACATGTACATGTACAGTATAGGTGTCCAGTGGTACATGGAGATGGAAGTGTCCATTAAAAATAACCAGAATTGTACAGACATCTAGTATCAACCACTAACCTCTTCCAAAAAGTCACCACAGACATCAGAATTCAGCTCCTGCAACAGCTCAGTTGCACATTCTGCCCTCGACTGACAATGAAATACAGTACATATGCCACAATGAGAACACAAGCTATAACTCCTCTGTTTCATTCTAAAACCTAAAAGTTATAATAAGCTGTTTTCTAGTATTTTCTTTAACATAAAATAACTAACTAAAAATTTATTACATTTTTTTCAATCTTGAAAAATAAACCAGATATAACAAAACAAATGTTTATTACTTGGGCCGGAAGGCACCGAGTTGAGGTTTCTTTTTTTATTTTTTTTATTTTTTTATTATTTTTTGTGTCGCGATTGATCTGCGCATGCGTTGACTTGCTAGGTGGCGCAGTGGTTAGTGGCGACCTGATTGAACTTGGATCTCAACAAGGCACGGGTTCAATTCTGGGTGAAGCCGACTTAATTTTTTTTCCCTCCCTGATTTTTTTTTCTCTTTTCTCTTTCATTTTTTTTCAAAACGGAGCAACTCATTTTAGCAGAAATCACAAGCTTTATTGCATAAAATCATGATATAAGTTATAAACAATCTAATAAATAATTGAAGGCCTTTACAGTCATGCACCAGCATTATTATTGAATTCCCGTTTTACTCTAAGCAAGGCTTGTTCATATTTCCTTTCCAACGGTGGTAAACAAGATAGATCAAAGTATTAATTGCAAATTTGCCAAGTATACGGCAGGCCGGCTCGAGTTAGGCTACATGTACGGCGTAGCCTCTTGTAGCATTAAAACTGCACAGTTTCTTGCAACTTACGGCTTTCTCCAGCCTGTGTCACTTCTGGTCTGTGTGTTGCATTCTTACAGATTTCTCTTGACTGATTCTGTTTCGTTCATCTTCGTCAGAAATGTTTAGACAAAAACTCATCAATTCCTATGAGTAGGAGACATAATTATTGTATTTTGGTTCAGCTAGAAGACTGATTATTTCTACGAAACCGGATTTAAAAACATCAGTTTAAGTGCTGCATACAAACATTTTTGTAATGTGGATCTGACAGCCAAGATTTATGGAAAGAATGTGCAGGTTGCTTGTTTGCATCAAAGTCTCTCCAAGCAGCCAACTTCTCAGTCCTCTTTTGTCTTTTTGCTGGTGTCCTTTCAGCATTACAGAGATGCTTCCACATGGAGTTTTAAAAAAGGAACGAAATTCTATAACTAAAACAAAAATACAAATAATGCAGGAACAAAATCACTTCAGCAGTCCAATCGGCAGTTGCAAGACGGTGTGCACCACTTGGATGGTAACTGTAATCTACAACCAGGGAAGTTGAATCTAATCTGCTGTCAGTTGCTCCAACTAAATAACTAAATAGGCAAGTTTGGCAATGGAGCGAAGTTCACAGCAATAAATTGAATAATGGAAATAAAAAATACACAGAAAAAATATATCGTTCAGTTGGTTCTAGTGGTCCAAAGGACAACTGTGCTACTACTTTTGGTTGCCCCATGAAGATTTAAGTTGTCCCTGACGACCAGACGACCATAAAATTGGAGCCCTGTAGTACGATGTATAGAAGGTACATGTAGCTGTGGACATGTTACACACTGCAACTGGTTTTGCAACATTGCAAAAAGTTGCATCATCATGACATCATATTGATTTGTAACCTGCAATTAATTCTATAGGTATTAATGACAATAGTGCAAATACTTTTGGATTTGTAGAAGGGGAACCCCGATGCCCCCCTCCCCCAGGCTCACAAACTCTGAAAAAGCCCTGGCAGAATAGGGTTCTGGAATTTTTCATTGTTATATGGAGCAATTTCTTTCCAGTCGTACGAAGAGGTGTGGTTTAAATGGTCAAAAACTTTGTATTAACTAGCATTGCATGATAATGAGGTTGTGAGTGTGCACATGATGGCTCAAGTAAAACTGAAAACGTCATGCAAATGACAGCACCATTCTGTTCCAGCTGGTAAGAGTAATAAAAGTGGAATTCTGTTTGTTCTGGAAAATTTCCATTGGAATGGTTTGTTTCAATTACTATTCCAACCAGTCGAACTGAGGAATGTAGCTTAATGGAAAGTGACCAGTGCTCAGCTCATTTTACTGACAAGCCAGGGAAATATCATATTTATGTGATCAAAACCTACTTGTTCTAAAAATGGTAAGACTGTGGCAAGTGACTCCACTTGTTTTTTCCAAACTTTTTGTCTCTGGTGATCATTTTTACTAAAATCAGTGTCCAACAGTCTGAGTTGCATCAGTATGTACAGGGCTAGAAGGGACAATCAAAACTAACAGTTTGGTTGTCCCAGCCAAAAGGCACTTTCCCAACTTCAAAGTAACATCTCAAGAAAAGGTGAACAACTTTTATTGTACAATCTTATTATTGGCCTTTAGTGTGAAGGGCTCACTTAAGAATGGCTCTGTAAAATTTTATCTGTACTCATCTTCTGAATTACAATTGTAAACATGTGTCAGATGCTCATGTGATATTCAACTAAAATTCATATGCAATGACAAATTATGAAGAGGAGTGTTCTTTGAAATGTACAAGGTCAATAACACTAATTAATGCACCAAATCATGAAACTAACAAGCCTTTAGATACATGTATATAATTCTATGACGAAAGATCCTTGAAAAGTGTATAATTTGTGTCCTTGAATAACCCTTGACTTTTATTTCCCAAAATATCTGAAAGGAAATCATGAGGAAGGTCACACTTGCATGTGTTGTCTTGCACAATTTGTACATTGACAAGTATAAGACCATGCCAAGACAACTGCCCTTTTCAGATGAAAAAGATGAAATAGGTTTCAGTCAACTGACACTATTTAAACTTCTGGTTTCACAGAAAAACTTCTAGTATTTGTTGGATTGTCTGAAGTCTATCTTTAACAGGGTCTAGAAATTATGTGCTCTAGGGAGTAAATGTGTGAAATTTTAGTTGAATATAGGGTATGAATTACCAAGAACTTTTCTGAACCAAGAACAGGGTCAGGGTCGTGAGTGTCTAGGCGGAACCACCTAGTACCCAAAGTTAGGTTGAGTACCCCCCTGTTTCAGAAGTAATGGATGCTTTCATTGTCCTAGCCATCAGTACTATACAGGGGCAGCAGCTTCTCTGTGGCATTTTAGTAATTTTGTATGACAGGACAGGTGGTAAGACCACAGCTAATGATGCAAGGGTGCAGCTGTTCACACATAAGGGGTCCTTTGCCACTCTTCAACCAACAAGGGTGGCTCTAGTAGAGCATACAAAGCTTGTTACATTCCTGGCTGGTCACAGCTGGGCGCGAGCACTTACCGGTAAGACCAATCCAGTACTTCAAAGTTCCACAGATTGAAGGTGGAAATTAGAAGATGTCTGAAAGCATGGCAAGTAGCCTCACTGTTTAATACATATCTGTAGACAGTACTGCCATTTACTTGAGCCACAAGCAGGGTTCTCGCCAGGCCAAAACAGAAGGGCGCTGCGCCCTTTTGTTTTTCTCAGCGCCCTTTTGTTTTTCCTAGCGCCCTTTTGCTTTATTCAGCGCCCTTTTGTTTTAG
>JAOBYF010217433.1:0-10213 GCA_025403605.1 Parazoanthus darwini | reverse complement strand
AGTACTCATGAAAAGGAATGGAATCGTGTCCACCCATTATAACGTGTGGGCTCTGTTTTCCACTTTATATTATGAGCCCTTCTCCCTTTTAACTGGGTATGGAACCCGCTAAATAGTTAAAGAGACCCTTCGTCCAACTATGTGTTGTTGGCCCCTGCCTGTACTAAACAGTGTGAGTCCTTATCCATCCATCCACCCATCCATCCATCCATCTACCTATCCGTTCATCTATCTATCTATCCATCCATCTACCTATTTATCCATCCATCCATCCATCCATCCATCCATCCATCCATCCATCCATCCATCCATCCATCCATCTATCTACCTATCCATTCATCTATCAATCAATCAATCAATCCATCCATCCATCCATCCATCCATCCATTCATTCATTCATTCATTGAAGTGCTCCTGAAGAAGGCCGTAAGGCCGAAACGATGAGCCATAAATTAAAGAAATTCAAGCTGAAAATTGAAGTTGGTTGATTTGACCCTTACATTTCAGTTTCTAAAAAACACATTCAAATACCCACGATCGCCAAATCAGAGTGATCCTTCAACTTAAAAAGGACGCAGCATTGTTTGGGGACCAATCACAAACAAAGATCTATCTATCTATCTATATATCCATCCATCCATCCATCCATCCATCCATCAATCCATCCATTCATCCATCCATCCATCCATCCATTCATCAATCCACTTGTCTGTCTGTCTATTCTAAATCGGCCTTTTGCACAGTAGACAAGTAGCAGTCGCTTTGTAATGGGCCGATGTCTTTTAATTATGTAATAAATACAGTTTTGTCCATACCTGCGTCTGAGTATAGACTTCCAAGGGACCCTTTGTAGACTCTCTGGTTAAAGCCGAGTAATGAACCATATCCCCGTTATAGACAATAACCCCTGTCTCTCTCGTCTACTATAAGTTTGGTACCTTCTCTCCTCCTATTGAGCTGGTACTAAACACAAACGTTATACAGAGTTTATCACGTGTTCTAGGAATTAGTCTGCCATTGGTGACGGACCTTACCAGCTACCTCATGTTCAAGGATTAAAATGCAATAATCAAAAAGAGTCGACAAAACAACGTTTTAGTTTGTTTTGATAAGACTCATTTCTTTTACTTGCAAAGTTTTATGGTTGACATTGTTGTCGGTGAGATTAAAAAGTCCTATTAAGTTAATTCATTGATCTCTATTATTCACAGGAAGATGGGTGTTTGGGTCAATGGCTTGTGACGCTTTCACTTGCGCGAATCTGTTTTTCTGTTCTGCTTCAGTGTTGAACTTATGTGCCATCAGCTGGGACCGCTATGTGGCTGTGACGTCACCACTTAGATACCTTGTGCGCATGCACGATAGACACGTTTTCAAGATCATCACCTTTTGTTGGTCATGCGCACTGATACAATCCGCCATTTTCACTTCCTTCATCAAGATTTCCAGCAACCGCAGTAATAATTGTTCTCTCAAACAAATCCGTTTGGACGTTTCTTTCCCAGCAACAGTAATACTGTACGTTATACCTACCGGGTTTCTCCTCTTTGTAAACGGAAGAGTTGTTAAGATCGCTCGCTCGCAGCAAAAACGGATTAAGTGCCAAGAGCTTTCAGCGACGGCAGTGGATGGGGTTAGCAGACCTTCCCATGAAAAAAGAAGGTGCAAACTGAGAGTTGAAATGAACACCTTCAGGATGTTCCTAGCGGTAACTGGGGGTTTTTTGTTATGCTGGACACCGCTCTTCGTTGTCATGGCAACGGACGCCCTGACTCACGTACCTGGTTTTGCGTTCTACGTCGTTCTTCTGTTTGCGTACTCGAACAGTGCTTGCAACCCATTTCTCTATGGGTTATTTAGCAAGGAGATTAGAAAGTCAATATTTAGCATTATTAGATGTAGAATGTCATGATGTTCTTTGTCACAAATAATTATTTTATGATTTTATTTTGGCATTTGAAATCTGTATCTTCCCCAGACTGATAAGTAGAACGTTTCAGTATGAGATTTTTTCATGTTTGTCTTCTCGAAGGTACAAACTTTTTTTTCAATATTAGTTTATTTCTCTCTGTTGTTCAGCCAGTTTCTTGCGTATATTGTGGTCTCTTTAATCTGATTAAGAGAAGCGATTGAGTGGCACGAGGCTTCTCTAGCTTCTCTCGTGCTCTCCCAAATTTCAAAATGCATCCATAACTCGATAGATGCACAGCTAAAGTATGGACCATGTCTTTTAGAACATTGCCACCTACGTGTAATAGACGTTTTTTTTTTCGGCGTTTCGGTTTTGCAAAAAATTTGGTCCGTTTCCGTACGTGTCATCGCTGTTCACCGACTGGACTGTTTTCGAAAAGGAAATCCTTATCTAAATTGAAGTTCGGTAGTTCTCCTTCCAATTCTTGTGCGTCGCCTTCAATTAATACTTCTTTTTCCATTTGAAAGCCTTAAGTTTTTTCCAAAGCAATGTTTTGTTTACTTTCGTTTGTTGCGATTTAATAGACGCACCGGCGTGCGTCTATCGAGTATTAGATGCACACTCGCGCCATACAAAAAACGCGCGAAAAATTGCCAACTTTATTCTAATCTAAAATAGACCCTTCCTGTGATAAAATATAGTTTTGGATCTGCAAAAAAGGTAACACAGATAAGAATTTAGACTTCGCTTCAATAATCAACCCTTTATGTTTTCTTAGAAAAAGTTTGTGACGTGATCAACATAAACTTTGCACATTTCTTTAAATGAAAATGTGGCGTTTTCACAAATATTCTATTTACATGGCTTCATGCGCACCTACAGCAGTGGAGCAAGTAGACGCGTGCTGGGGAACCTTAGTGGTTCGAAAGATTGTTTGAGTTTGGGGCTTTTCTTTCATAGTGGTTTGAAAAGAATTAAATTCCTTTTGAGCAAACAGGAAGGAAAAGCAGTGTGTGATTAATAAAGATAAATTAAATTGTAGGCTTAGAAGGCCAACTAGACTTCAACTAATATCAACATGAAGGGCCAGCTTGTCAAACAATTGAAAAGTTTTGTGACTATGTTAATGAATGGTCTGCAATAAGAGAAACTCGGACTTCTCGTTTTGCAGTGTTTGATTTTTGTAATAAGACTGAAAAAATCCCAAAACGCTTTAAAATGTCCCTTTCGTTGTATTAGAAAAATTCCGGCTCATAAACTGCTTTAAGATGCAAAACAGTGAGATACTTTTTTGTGCGGTATATTATGTGTGCTGAGCAGTTGCTGCGTTAAAAGTTGCTTTTGTTGGTCTTACAAAGCAAACCAGTTTGGGGTCACTTTGAAAACGATGCATATTAAAATCCTTTTTCCAACAGTGTTGGAAAAAGGATTTCACATGACCCGATATCGGGTAATACTTAAATGCTTTTCGCCTAAACGCACTCGTGATAAATCACTTTAAATAGTAAAATGTAAATCTGAATTTAGATGACGTGTTTAGACAATTCTGTGTTCGCAGTAATGAAGCTGATAATTGGTTAAATTATAATTTTTCCGAAACAGTGTGCTCATTCATGCCCCCGCAACTGTATATTTCGCAAACATATCCACACTTGTCTTTCTTTTTCTGTACTTTGCCAGCCTAGATTTGATTACAGAAAAGTGATTTGCAAAACCGTCTGGAAAAGGTGAAAATAAATTTGTCAACATCAAAGATCAAATGCAAACTCGAGCGTGCGTAGCGAGCTAATTCGTGCGTGCAGTTAACCGTGACGTCAGACCCACTTACAAAATCTTGTAGTTCTTCAGAAAAAAATATCTCGGTTTGAAGGAAAAACTTTGCGATTCCATTATTTAAAATCCTTAGAATATGAATTTGTCAGTTCACGTCAAAACAAATGATATTGATATATCCAATTTTGCAACAAAATTTAAGACGAAAAGGGGAGGATGTAGTTCCTATTGTTAAGTTGCCAATTTAAATGTAAATATATAAAATAGATGCAAAACTATAAAGCCAGCTGTTTTGGAGGAACTTCACTTTCAACCAGAATCCCTTATGTAAGGCTCAGTTTGTGGCTTCAGAATGAGCTTTCGAAACAGCAGCACAACAAACGCAAGTGTCTGCCCGACAGGTCTTCGGGATGTCGATATCAAAGCCATTGTTTGTATGAATTCATTTTCAAGTTTCTTCTCCATCAGTGGAAATTTGCTGGTGTTAACTGCTATCTACAACACTGCTTCTCTCAGAACGGTGACCAACTTTTTTGTAGCATCTCTTGCATTTGCTGACTTAATGGTGGGTGTTTTCGTGGGGCCGCTGTATACAGCTCGTGCCGTTTTACGCGCCTGGGACAATACATTACCGATATGTGTTGCCACCGAGATTATATCTACAGTACCTTTGGAGGCGACTCTTCTCAACTTGTGTGCTGTAAGCGTCGACCGCTTTCTGGCATTAACGGATGCACTTCACTACCCGGAAATCATGACACGAAAGCGCTGCCTGTTCCTAATAGCGTTCTGTTGGGCATCTGGCGCAGCTCTGGCCTTAGTAAGACTGATTATCACTGATACTACCCAGTTACCCCTGTTCTACGGTATTGCGGTTGGTGCTTGCGTTGTGTTTCCCTTCGGTATCATAACCTACTGCTATATCAGAATTTTTAAGGTGGCACGCATGCAAAGCAAACGTATTGAAAGCATTACTGTAGCAACAGTGGAACAGAGATTGACAACAAAGCGTAACAACAAGGCTGCATGGACAATAGCAATTATCATAGGTTTGTTTGTGGTGTTCTGGACCCCGGTAACGGGTATAGCTCTCTTTCAGATGATGGTCACTGACCCGTGTTTGGCGAGCATTATTTACATTCAGTGGTTCTGGGGAGTTGCGTTTGCCTGCTACAACTCGGTTTGCAACCCATGGGTGTTTGCTCTTCGACATAGAGATTTCAAAGAAGCATATGTCAAAACCCTTGGATCTCTGTTGCCGGGTCATTTTAAACTCACTACAAGAAGACGTCTTAAGTTGCCAAGACTTTCGACAAAATGCCATATTACAGATGTCTAGTTGTTTAATAAAGGGACTGTTTTCGGAAGTTCAATATTTGAGTTTTTCATTCAAGGAGTTTTAAAAGAGAACATCCTTTCTAAAATCCACCGAAAAAGAACTTGATCAATCACTTCAGCCTGGATTCAACGTATTTAAGCAAATTTATTACTTTGCGTTTCGGCGCCAAACATTAATCGTGATGAGAACAAATATACTACTACCCAACTTAACCGCTGCCTAAAACAGACCATCCTTTAAAACCATCTGCCTGGCTTTAAACGGAGATTGGTATCTGAACATTGTTTATTTGTAGACATCAGTTTGTCTTTTCGCTTGCAAATCCATTTTCCTGTCAACAAACCTTTGGGTATGCGACGTGAAAGAGCAGTTTTAAGAAAAGAAGTCAGTTTTGGGAACACTGTTAAAAAAAAGTTATTAAACAATTGCCGTTTCTTTCAGCATTCAGACTTCTCTGTGAAGAAACTGTTTGAGATACCGCTTCTTGAAGTAAAACACGAATCAATAAGTATTTTAGTGAAACGGACTTGCAGTGAAACTAAACTTTCAAAAAACGGAACACAATTAGATTTGAATGACGGACGTTTTCAGGTTCTACTTGTATTAAAAATGAACCCTGTACAGGTGGCGTCGCTCTTCGATTCAACAGAGCTTTTCCGGGTAAGATGCAAACTTCCACTTCATAATCGTAGGCGTGCAAATTAGACAGCCTAATGTAAATTTGAAGTGACCAGTTATTTATACAGTAGCGGTAACTGCTGTCTGGAGTTTCTTGACTATATGGACAACTTTGAATTTAGGTAACAAGTTGGCCTTTGTTATCTTAGCAGTATGTGCTACCGTCACGATTTTCGCATTCTTAGATCTTTTATAGTACGGTGGGAATAAAATATACGGGGGCAAGCATCAAACTTGACATTCAAGCGCTTTCTCTTTGTATTTAGACATCCGCTTGAAGGAAAAACTTACATAGAAGTTCGAATTTTCCTCTTCTTCTTCCTCTTCGTCTTTAGAAAGCAGAACGTGAAAGATTCAGTTCTGGAGTTTTGTAGAGAACGTGAACGTTATGAGTATGAATCATTTTAATCTTCGTGCGGCTTTAAAAATAAAGCTTCTAATTTCCTTATTTACACATCTTCAGGTACGATAAAAAAGGAACGAATGAGCTGTGCAAACAAGAAAACGAAAAAAGGAAGGTTAAACATTCAGCAGCTGTCTTCGTTAACGTTCCCGTCCCAGCTCTTAGTTTAATAGGTCTCTATTATAGTTAACGATGGTGCTACATCATTGGACTTTAGAACAAGATCTTCTTGTCCAAGTTCCTGAACGAGTTGCCGTAAGTTCCTTGTTCATCTCTCCTCAACACCCATCGCTTGACCCAAATTGTTCTATTACGTCTCTATAACCGTTGCTTTCTTTGCTGTATCATGAGGATATTTGCTGCCAGCGTTTTTTTACGAATCATAACAGTTCCATCGTCACAAACTTTTCTAACAAGGCGAAACCGCGGCAGAGCGACGGTGAAAGTAGTCTAGCCATAAAAAAAATCAGAACGTGTGCGGCAGTTTTTATTTCCCGACAAATTAAACTGTCGGCGTCAAAAAATCGGGAGCTTCATGACAAAAAATCGGCTCGTGTGTAACGGCCTTTACTTATGCAAGTGTGTTGAAAAACAAGTATTTGCAGTAACTATATCGGAAAAAAATGTTTACATGGGCGTAGTTACAGAAAAAAGTTGTTTGCACATGGGAATTTCTCATAACTGCCTCCGTTTCTCCAGAAAAACGGTCCGTCCCTAAACAGGGGATCAAACTTTTCGATTTTCGAAAACTTGTCATAAACAGGGTCTAGGCGAAAATCCCCATCCTCAGAGACCCAGAGGCGGTCCCTCTGGGCGACCTAAAAATCTGAAGCGAAAAAAAAGTAGAGGGGACCATTGTATCTTTCAAAAAAGGGCCATTCGTATAACAACCTTTTGTAAACCAGATAAACACTAAGGTCCCTTTTTTAAGCAACTTGAGATACTTGCCCCTGGGCCTCCGGGGATGGAAACTCCCAACCCAAACTTTGGTTGACTACCTCTCCCGAGAACGTTGCCGTTTGGGTGTTGTGACTCCAGATTCGTTAAGCATTTTATTAAATAATTCTGCATTGGCGAGTCAGGCGCTTTCGGTGGATGGTAAACTACTCCAGTAATGATACTTGATAAGCCTCTTGGGAGTCGGGTCGGCCGTAGTTTTGCCCACAAAACTTCCAATTCAGGACCGTCGTCGTCGTTCAAATTATCGAGAACTGAGAAGGGAATAGTGTCTTTGATATACATACACACTCCTCCATGGGTTGCTTCTTTCCTGTCCCGTCTGATGAGGTTATAACCGTTAATTGCCACAGCCGAATCCGGGATGTGGTTAACCAAGACTCGGTTATGCAAACCAGGTCGAAATTAGCATTTTCCACAACATGGCTCACTTCATCAATTTTGGAAGAGATTGACATTACAGTGCATAGAAGGAGCGATGGAACAAAGTGCTTGCCTTGTCCTTCAGGTACTCTGGTTATATGAGGTTTTGTAGTGATAGAGATAGAGATGCAATTCGTCGGGTTATGACCGCGGCGAGTGATTTTTGCTTGGACATGGTTCATTTGTCTCGGCTCGACTTGAGGAATGTTGTAAATCCGATACGTTTCTCGGGCTTTTACTAGTCTTCCAGCTCTCTTCCCTCGGAACCGCGGCCATAAATTCTTTTGTAAGTTGTTTAGCAGTGGTCTTGTACAAGATTGAGCCATTTCAACCGTGATAAAATACTAAAAAGAGTAAAAATTGAGAGAGCGCTTAAAAATGCAGCCGTGCGAGGCGCAATACAATACAAGAGAGTCGATATTTTACGCTGGTAGCCAGCAACAGCCACGAACTAATGTTCGTTTTTGATAGTGTTGGATGGACTGTAGACGATGGACACATTGACTAAACCTGACAAGATTATAGTCTGCGGGGACGCTTCAGATAACTAGAAACATTCACATTTTAGCAGTTATTTGATCTTTTATTTTCAGTTTAGTTTTAAAGTTACTTGCACGATTCGTGTATAGATACATTTTTATAACTTATGCATAACTGTTTCGTTGATATGTTACAATTTACAGTTGAAGCGTACTCAGTACTTATTCAACATAAAGAAGCAACGACTTAAAATAGTTTTGTTCCACGACTCTCAAGAACGCAGTGGATAAGTCTTGAGTATTGTCTGTCTTTATAAGTGTTCATTTGACACTAAACGCGCAAATTTGGTGTTCTGCCCCTACCCCATCCCCCATAAGTCATTAAGGCATAATTACTATTATTATTATTATTGTTATTACAAATAACATGCAACGAGAGCTCATTCGGATATAAGCTTCTTGCCTCCTTTAAAATACAAAAATATGTAAAATTATAAAGACATATTAACTTGCATGCAACTAGCGCAAACCTCATACTTATCTTTGTAAGGCTTTCAATCTGAGTTTAAACTGTATAGCGATTAACTACAAATTATGTTATATTAAATTAAATTAAATTTGACACAGTTTACTAAGATGGTAGGCCAATGTTTACAGTAGAGACGATTGCGTTAACTTTGTCTTTGACCCGACTCTTGACATGCTTTACAACATTGGTTGAACCAGCGCCTTTGTCCACACAGAGCAAGTTTTACAACAGTCTGACACCCACTCTGACTGTACACATTCCTCACGCATTGACCTGCCAAACAAAGTAAATACAGAAATGAGAATACTAATCACATTAACAATTAGAAGGACAAATTCTCGTTTGAACAACATTACCTAAGAAAAAGGGAATCCAAAAATAAAGTTTCAAATATTTTATAATATAGTCTTGCTAAAACTTCAGCGAATATAGTCTTGCTAAAACTTCAGCGAAACTGAATTAATATAAGATTTAATATTGTTGAAGTACATAATTTTCGACCGACCCAAACTTTAACAGAAACTGTTAAACGTTTCCTGTCACTGGAGCCTGAAGTTGAAAGTACGAGTTAAACGACCTTTACCTTTACCTCTCTTTTACTACTGAAAGGGAAAATACGCCCTAAAAGTAAACTTAGTCAGTGGCATGCTTGTATGGTTGTTGAGAATTTTTGCCCGTGCACGCTCATTTGCCTTAGAGTAAAAGATATTCCGTTCCTGCTATATTGGAGTGTGAACAGAGGCTTGCCAGTGACCACGTGACATCAGGTGTGCTTTTCACCGGTTTTGAAACAAAATCAGCTTTCGGTTTACCGGAACTGAAGCTTTTATACGATTGTTGCAGCCGAAAATTGAGAAGTATGGTATTCTCTGCCTGGGATCTGGGAACGACTGACTTCATTGGCAGAGGCGCGAGCTCAGTCCAAGTTCGTAATCTAAGATGGCGGCAACACATACAGACCACACGATTTCAGAGAGAACTAAAAAGTAAATATTTTTTAAGTTATATCAGCTATATACTCTTCTTCTGCAAAGTACTTTTCAAGGGCATATTTTAAAGCATCTGTCCAAACCACTGGTACAGTACAAATTGAGGCAGTGAGCGTTAGTTAATTGCTGTCCTTACGTTTGCATGCACGTAGTACGCATCTCTTTACTTCGGACGGTTTTTCTCCCGGCTTACAACCTTCAATTAGTTTGCCTGTCTCAGTGTGCATACACTTGACAAGACGTCGCTGTATTCCTTCGCCACAGGTGACTGAGCACTGCAAACCAAACCATAACGGAAGCAGTAAGCAAGGAAACTAGTGAGAGTTAGATCTGTTGCGAAATCAGTTTATCAACTAATTCTTCGATTTCAAACACTTCTGAGATTTTAAGGATTGTCGTAAAAATACAATAACCAACTTCCTCCAATTGGCGGTATTATAAATTGTGTTGATATTTCATTACCAGAGCATGGACGCAGAGCTTTGAAACCCCCACCTCCCCTCGTGTAAGCTCTTCTATAGGTAGCCCCCTTTCTAAACAGTCGCCCCTCCCTTAAGCACCCTCGCCCCCATCATTCATAAAATATTAATACAAAACGCGTTACCTGATGAAAAGAGTGCATGTTGACGTTTTAAACACTTTGTAAAAGCGTGTGCGACCATTCTGAGAAAAGCAAACACTTTGCTCCGTGTCAAATTTTGCACCAGCAAACTAAACACACTGCAAGTTAT
>JAOBYF010217322.1:0-10214 GCA_025403605.1 Parazoanthus darwini | reverse complement strand
TCTGTTGTTACACGGTTCTTCATGGTTGCCTTCTTTTAGAATTGGACACACTTCAGCAGTTTGCATTCGCTAGAGAACATGCTGGTACTGAATGAGGTGTTTATAATTGAAGTAATGGAAGGTGCGATGATTGAGGCCGATTCTTAAATGACATGAGGCGACATTTTATCAATCCCAGGCGCTTTGTCGTTTGCTAGAGATTTCAAAACATTTTCTCCTTGGTTGCAACCAATAGGGCTAAAAGGAAATTGCTCTAAAACTGGATGCGCTGAAGTGAGTGGAGCTTGTGGGGGTATTGGGGTATAATTTGATTCGCCAGCCAGTGCCGTAATTTTTTCTAACGTTGTTTTCCCAACTGATGTGAAGTAACGATTGAATTTGTTTGATACAGTTTTAAAATCTTCTTTGTAACATTTGGTCTCTTGTGGTTTCTTGGCTATGCAAGAGCGGATCGTTTTCCACAGAGTATTGGTGTCATTTGCATTTTCTCTGATTCAGCATACTGATTCAGTGGAGATAATTTATGTGTACCCAATAACTGAATAAGTATGTATACAATCCCACAAAAATAGAAACTTTTTAAGAACATTGGAGGCTGAAACCCTCAAAATAATTAAGAACATCGAACTTCAGCCCCAAACTTACACTTCCTTATCTCGCGTTGAATGACCTTACTGTTTATAAACTACATGCTTGTCAGGGTAAAATTATTTATTCGATAAAAAATACGTTTACTACTAATAAACGCTTATACTTAATTGGATCAACCACTGAAGATAAGACAGAGCCAAAGTATGGTGAACTCTCGGTTTTGTGATGCTCTTATACTCCTCTTGCGCTTCACACCCCCCGCAGTATTTATACAACAGTTTGTAATAAAATAAAGCAGATTAAACGAGCGTTCTGATAGGCCGGGGTGACGTTTTGAATCTCGATAGAGGCATAAAATGACCTTTATTCGATTCCCAATTCTTGTTTCAATTTGACTTTTTTCAGAGAGACACATACGTGTGACATGCCAAACTGCCAGTGAAAGGCGGGGAATTATTTCTTGGCACCTGATTGGCTAATATCGGCAAAGTATCGCCATCGTCGTCTGTTCAGTTTCATTTTGAAGTCCGAAGAAAAAACAGAAGTAGGAAGTGCGAAGAAACAAACGTGATTCAACAGGTAGAAAGGGGACTCGAGCACGGATGAAAAACTCACTGAAAGTGAAGAGCAAAAAGTTACCAATTATTTTTGAAGCTTGCATTTTTATAAAACTAGACAAGTTATTTAGAAAGACTAGAAATCCGTACTCGAATATCCGAGCGCAGCCACTTATGACATTTTAAAAAATGTTTGCTGGATATATCAAGCACAGAGGAAATGTGAAACATTCTTAACTTTAAAAGTTAAGATAACGGAACGAAGCTTGCAAATGACCGATATTTGGCTTTAGGATCATTAACTGCACCAAAATTTGCAGAACCTTTTCAGTCACTCTAAACAGTCAGTGAAATTGATGAAATGTACAAGAACATCCACTAATCTTTACATTTCTTTTGTTATTTACTCGAACAACAGCAACAGCAACAACAACCTGAACGCGATCGCGTTTGATGCTCTTGTTTAAAAGAATTAAATCAAGTGTTTCGACATACAAGTACAAGAGTTCATTTGAAAATTTAATGATGGAAACGACTTTATCGTAAATGTTGTTTAGCTAAGGTATAAGTACATGTAAATAAAACTTGGAGTTTGCTTACATTTTTACCCACTTGTTTATTTGCCATGTTTTATTAAAGAAATAGGAAACTCGTTCGCCTGCTATGTTGAGTTCTAGAAGTACTTGGGTATTTGTAACTGGTCTTGATAATACAATCGAATAGTGTGGGAAAGCACTCGGCTGCGCGCCAACCAACTAAGCTACGCCTGCTTTTTCAGTAATACCTGAAACTTAAAAAATATATCTTACTTGATTATAAAGTTACAACCCGACGCTCCGACTCGAGTTTCTAAGGATGGAGTTACTTTGTTCTCTTCCAGGTGTAAATGTCGGTATCTGCCCCACGAGGACTGTTACCGTGGATAGTGCGGAACTAAGTGTTACCTCCCCTGGCTGGCCAAACATGTACCCTCCCAACGAAAACTGTAATCTTACCATCATCACAAGTGAAAGGAAAGTAATTCACGTCGAGTTTGAAGATTTTGTCCTGGAGGAAGACGATGACGGTTCGTAGTCTTCTTTGAAAGGGTTTTAATTTTAACTGAGGAAACTGTAATCATTTGTGCGCGGAAATTTGTCTAACGACAAAAATAAAAGGAAATATGCCAGCTAAGATATTGAGATAATATTAAAACTAAATTCTTCTAGATTCTTTATAAGAATAACGATGAATTATGCAGAGTGCCAAAGGTACGGCTCGCTGTTAGATTTAAAAATGCAAAAGACGAAGGGAAAAAACTGAACGGATATTATGTGACAGGAAGGGTTGACAGGAAAACATAGAGTGCAAGTATGAATTGTGTGGCAGAGAAGATATAAAATCATGCCAGAGCAAGACAATAAAATAATAGAATAAGCGATTCAAACTACTTAACTTTGACCTAAGTATAGTAAAACTATTTATATATTTCAACAAAACAGAGTCCCGCCGATATAAGTGTAAGAAATGAGTGCAACTGATGATCTTCAAACTTGTGTTTCAGATCCCGACAGGTGTGATTACGACTCCTTGATTCTTACTGGTGGAGTGAAAACTAAACGTCTTTGTGGCCAATTAAAACCAGATGATTATGAATCTACGGCAAACAAATTGACTTTACAATTTAAATCTGACAGTCGTTTTGAAGAAAAGGGGTTCAAAATAAAAATAACAACGAAAGCGTCCAGCCGGTTACCTCCAGGTAAGTCACAACTTTCATGCTGAAGGTGTTTGTATTGATGTACAAGGTGTCGGTTGTGTACACTGGTGGTGTAAACTCCTTACCTAGAGAACCAAAAATGGCATTGGTGTAAGTGATGACAATGGTAATGTAACGTCACAAACAAAAAGCGTTCATTAACAACAACACTTTATTTTAGTTCGTTAGCTTTGAACAGCTCATTTCATGGCAACTGGTTCGATAGCCAATGTTGTTGCTGACAATCTCCCTCACAAGCGATTTACTACTTTTAAGCGTTTCGTATTCGCCTAGTAATATAATTTAAGTTGTCGGACAAAAAATTTGTCTGAAACAAGTTTTCTCTTATCCAGGCAAATACGACTATACTTTGCCTCTTGTTGTAGCTCTTGTTCTTCTTATTTGTCTTCTTCTTATTGCTGTTGTTGTTGTTATTATTTTTGTTATCATTATTATCATCTTCATTATCATTTTTGTTGTTATTAATATTATCAATATCATTGTTATTATTCTTATCTTGTCATGATTTTAATTTTTGCCCAAATGCGATAACGTGTTTGGCATTAGCATGATTAATGTTGATGATAGTTTTGGAGTTTGCGTCGGTACTGGAGTTGGTGTTATCGATAGTATTTGTTGGATTTAGCGCTTCTGTTTGCATGCTGGTGTTAGGATAGATTTTGATGAGGTAAATTCGATTGGACGATTCGTTTTGCCATGGTTTATAATGGTGTTGTTTTTGATGATCGTAAAGATGAAAATGGGTGGCGTAATTGCGATGGTTTTGATGATTGTGTGATAATGATGTTGAAGGTTTCGAAGAAGTAGAGGTGCTTTTCCCAATAAAGGTCATCATAATGGTAATGATGATGATGGCGATGTTTTTGTTGAAGTTAACGGTATTGCCCTTGTTGATAGCAATATAAATGGTTGGTAATGGTAATTGCTGTGGGAGTGATAGTGTTCCTGCTGAAGATGTGTGCAGACATCTATATCTAAATGATTATAGTACTTTTTCATCTTATTGAAGTCAAGCTGCTTTCTTTTGTTCTTTAGCTGATGCAAAATTTATCTGTCCAGTAAGAACTATCCGGAAAAGGAGATCTGGAGCATTCATCTCGCCCAACTTTCCTTTCAGCTATCGTAACAATGTCCTTTGTAATGTAACGGTGCACGTGCCGGATAACTTCATGACTACAGTATGGTTTGAGTCGTTCAAGCTGGAAGGTAATCCTTTCCCAATTTCCTTCTACTTTCTGGTTTAACATCTGCTAATTTGGGAATTTCATGGAGCGATTTTAAGGTTTCAGCAAAAAACTGAACTATCGCGGTAGCTTAATGAGAATGTCAGTTCTTTTTTATTCTTTAATTATTTCGTTTTGTTTAAAAAAAAAAGCTTTGATTCTGTAAACATTGTTGTCGAATTATGTTTTCTGGTGTCTATTAAGACATTTTTTAAATTGCTCGCAGCTGCTCCATCGTGTGCAAAGGACAACCTGGTAATAAAAGATGAGATCAAAGACACTGGGGAGCTCTGCGGTGACTCTCTCCCGGCTCCAATGCACTTTTACGGCCACGATGTTACTCTAACATTCAAGTCTGATGGCACCACAACCGCCAAAGGGTTTTATGTAAAGTATAACATGACCAGATTAAGGTCAGGTTAGTAGATTTATTTTCAGCGTAAACTTCAAACAATAGTGTTTTATGATTTTGGAACGCCGATACATGCTTCCAAAAAGCTGTGGAACCTTTGAATTTTTCAAACTTTAGTACGCTAGCAAAACTAAATATGTCAAATTACCATTACATTAACCTTAGCATAGGTTTATCAGTTAGCAAAACATTTAGATAGTTGCCGAATTTTAGATTGAGGTTTATGATGACAAAATGTTATTCTCCTAATGTTACTTTGTATTCTGCTATTGTTTTGTTAGATTTCAATTTGATAACCTGAGAGTAGTATTGAGTGAGAAGAAGTAACCTGTTTTTATTAAAAGTTACATTATCTTTGCCCTGGAATAAATTATCTTGGGGATTACGTCATAGTTCATGAATACAATGCGTTGGAATACATTAAATCTTATGCTGTTGGTCGACATGCCTAAAATTGCCAAGATTTTCGTTTTGAAAATCACACAAACAATTAACTTGTTATAATGGCGACAAAAATTTTAAGTTTTTCACTTTCACGTCAGTGAACTGTAAAGCGTCTGCAAATCCAAAAATTGAAGCTGAAATTTCAGATATTTAGCACACAGATCTGTCACAACAAAGGGCACGATATTCGATTTGAAGAAATAAAAAAATAAATCACACGCTTACTGAAAAACCATTGTTTTTGTGGAGATAGAATTCTTTTTGAAATGTTAAAGCCAGCATGTTTACTTTGTTCTATAAATGGCCATGTGGTCCATTTGGCCATGCGATAGTACCAAGCATATTACTAGCACAAGCAGTTTTTCTATACAACCCGAAATGACTGTGGACTTTTTAAAAGGTTGCATCCTTTTATCTGCATCACTCTCAGTGGCTGTTAGAATGACTAGATGCGGCAAAAACAGTTCGGCCACAGAAGCTCATGGAGCATGCGCAGCAGATCATTCAGCCGCCGCCCCAAAGAGTTGTGTGGTGCCATTCTCATTGGCAAACGGCGTTCACTAGTTTATTGCAGTCCATTCCGTCGATTGAGTTTGTTCGCGGTATTCCTGCAGACTTAGATCAAGACTAGTATTTCGATATAAACGTCAGCAGTTCATTTGTGATCAATTACGATCAACACGAGAAGCTTCAAACAGTTACGACTTATGAATTTGTTTTCCAAAAAACAGTCATCAACGAAATCTGAGTGCATGTGATTGATTTTTTGCAAAATGTTTTTCATCAAGCAAAAGTCAATCGAACCGTAAATTCAAATTGTCACTATCTGGTCTTATTTAAGAATCCTAAACTCTGATGCCAATCAAAGGCAGTGGTCCTGCTTTAAACAAATGAGTCCTGGAAACATTCAACAATTTCTTCAAAAGTACAAGAAGGCCGCGAATAGGCTGTACGGGTATCATTTTCTTGACCTGAAATCTTCAACTTCTGATGAAAGACTTGCCATGCAGGCGAAAAAAAGTTCAGTTTCAGCTCCAATGGTACCTTTCAAACTTCTCCCATCTGGTCTCATGGCAATCAACGAGTGTCACTCAGTCACACATGAAAAAAAACCCTGAATCAATTGATAAATATGACATTGGAAAGAGCAGGCTTACAAGCAACTCTGTATAACAATATTGAAACGATTTCTTGCAACAACAAGAAAGGTTAGTCACTTCATAATATTTAGACAGAGATGCCTATTTCAGCAGACTTGGTTTGAATGGTGCTCTGTTTTAAAGCAACTTACAATTAAGGTTATTATTACAGTTAAAAATTATAAAGTTACAAAATAGAAAGACAAAACATGAAACAGATAGTATTGGTAAAAAATTTAATTAGTTGTTTGGATTCTTAGATGTGTTTTGAGACTTGATTTGAATTTAGTTAGGTTACGTGTTCTGCTTAGGTCAAGAGGAAGGGTATTCCAGATCTAAGTGCCACTGAACCTAAAGGAGCAATGATTTTTTGTTGTTTTGGCAAAAGTCGGACGGAGCAAATCTCTATGGCGCGTATCTTAGGAATGGTATTTATGCGAGTGGCTATACTCGTTTAGCGCATGAAGTGTGACGTTATTCGATTATGCGATCCCAGCACAAAAACAGGCTCCTGAGTCTACTTTTTGGATTCCTTTTGAAAACTGTAGCAGAAAAGTAGCCATCCATATCAATAGCGTTGGCTAAGACAGAACAATTGTCTCGACCGTATCATCATGTCGTCATAGCTTATTTACAATGCGAGACGGAACACACAGAAGAGCAAGCCTCAAAATTGAGCGTGCCCTCAGAAAATATTGAATTTAAGAACTACTACGAAAAATATCTACGACAATTTGTGTATAAAACGAAAACAGAAACTAATTAAGTAACTAATCAAAAACTTATACAAGAACTGTGTTTTAAAACAGACGGTTTCCTAAGTGTTGTTGTGTATCATGGCAAAAGGAGTTTGACAGAAAAGTAATGTTTACATAAGACAAACTAATATTTGGGTACTGAACTGAGGGCAAAATAACAGTTAAGGTATTCGGTAAACGCGAAGTTCAGAAATATATTATTCTGCCAAACAGAAGAGACATATCTAATGTAGTGTATTTTTAGTTTTTTCAAGGAAGTATACTCCTGACTTACTTGCTAAAACCTTCTTTATAGGTTCTTCTATTCAGAATAACTCTGCACAGCATTTAGGAGAAAAAGCCACACTTGATGAATGTTACTTGAATAGTCACAGTCGAATTATTTTATTGTCTTGAAAAGGACTTTAAAAGTTCTTCTTCCTTTCTTCGCAACATGCATGTTACAAGACTTGAATGAATTTTTTTTCAAACCGTATTAAAACACAGCTGTGTTTCCTATTTACAGGCAAATGTATGTGCTTCAACGGATTAGAGTACATCACAGTCAAAAAATTTCACAGGAAAACCTTTCTTGTGCGAGATGAAATCAGGTTTCGCTTCAAGACATTGCAGGCGGATGGACTGATAGTATATTCCAAAGGAACACTTCCAGATTACATCTACATTGCTTTACAAGGAGGCACGCTGTTTTATGAGGAGCATCTAGGCACAGGTAACTTCAACTACAGTACCTGCTGCATACAATCCATTAGGCAGCAATATTTTACTTTTGTAATTGGCAGTAGAAGAACCACATTGTGCAACTATTTTATGATTTATTTGGCTTCAGCACATGAACACTTATAAATAAAAATAAACAGTTAAACGTCAGTGCTTCGGATTCCATCAGGTTTTCCAAGTTACTGCCGTACCTGTAAATGATAGAAAATAATAGTATAAAACTATGGTATTAGGCTATAAATCTGTGGTGTCTAATTATTAAAGTTATGGTATTATACTGTACAAAACACATCTGAAATTCTCTGAGGGACTTTCTACATTTTATACACATGGATTTCCACATTATGAGTCTGTCGTGATCTCGCACTTCGCTAATAGCTCACGGGAAACGTTTTGAAAGAACGTAACTTGGAAATGTGCTTTTTTCTTTCTTGTGCTCTGAGATTGTCCCAGACCTTACAAGTTGTAACAAAATACAGAGAATATATAGTCACTGTTCCGAGGGAAAAAGTATTTACAGGGTTATGAGTTGATTCTTGGTGAGCCTCTGTTTCTCTTGGGAGTGGGCACAACAGGATAAGCACCGTGAGATATCGACACTGTGTTGTTGATGATTTAAAAGAGCATGACTAAAACCAAGAACTCGTGCCAATAAGCGACCGGCAAAATGTCCAACTTGCTTAATCTGTTAAAATTTTTCCTGTAACCAGGTCGCTGGATGTTCGCAAAATGTTAGTATGTATAAAGCTACTCTAGACAAGAATTGTTTATATATGGGAGTTAAATAAAAAGCAATTTGTAGAAATCGTACCCAACGTTTCGACTGATCCCATTGGCCTTCCTCAGGTGTGAAAGTGAAAAGAAGGTAATTTGGCAGCACGCATATGAGTCTCCTTTGGGAGACTCAGAGCTACATTACGGTTAAGGGTTTTTTTGCACGAGTTAAACTCCAAAGCTTCCAAAACACGACGTCTACGCCAGTTTTAGCTCGCGCAAAGAATGGTGGCTGAAGCCCAGGAGATATTATGCCCAGTTTAACGTCCTATTTATTCATACCAGGTTATTTGGTTGCTCAATCAGGTTGTATACTGGATAGGGGGTCTCAAGCCCTAGTCCTATGCTTTCAATGCTCCCCTCGTCCTGAAAAATGGTAAAAGTGCCACGTTCACGGTAGCGTTTGATCAACCCGTTAGAAGCCAAACCTCTCCAACCTGCCACAGCAGTATACCATACTATATCTTATAGCATTTACTAGGGCCGCGAACCTGCTATAACGGTTTGATCAACGCTGAACTTGTTGGAGAGGGTTGGTCTCTAGTGGGTTGATCAACCTGCTACAACAGGTTGGGGCACTAGAACATACTTTAGTATTTAATGTTCTCAACCTGCTGTAGTAGGTTGAGGGTTAACCAGGTGTAGCGGGTTGTTTTATAGCTTGTTAATCAACCCTCTACTACAGGTAGGGACCCTAATATATATTTTTAATTAGTATTTAATAATCTCAACCTGCTTTAGTAGGTTGAGGGTTAACCAGGTGTAACGGGTTGTTTTATAGCGGGTTGATCAACCCTCTACTACAGGTTGGGGCCCAAGTATATGCTTTAGTATTTAGTGTTCTCAACCTGCTGTAGTAGGTTGAGGGTTAACCAGGTGTAGCAGGTTGTTTTATAGCGGGCTGATCAACCCGCTACAACAGGTTGGGGCCCTAGTAAATACTTTAGTCTTTAGTGTTCTCAACCTGCTGTAGCAGGTTGAAGATTATCCAGTTGTAGCGGCCGGCTGCCTTATAGCGGGTTGACTCAACCCTCTTTAGCAGGTTGAGGTCGATCCTTCGTAGCGGCCGGTTGGTTTCTGATCCGTTATTGAAGGTCAGCATTTATTCCATTAATGTGGTACTTCCGCGCTTCCTCAAGGCTGTTCATAAGACTTTATCATAATTGTTATTAAATTAAATTAATTGAATTCGTTGAATACGGTGAGTTTTTTTAGAACGATACAGGAGGCGCGATCACATTTACTTAAACTGACACGAAACATTTTAAATCGGGTAAGTTGAATGTGTACATAATTATACATTTCCCTTACTCTCAGGCTTTAAAAGAGCGGTCCTGGCTGGCGTTAAACTCAATGACAACAAATGGCACAAGGTGGTGATGAAAAGACAACAAAAACAGATTAGTATCGATGTTGACAAAGGAAATTATACAGGTAAATAATAAACTGATTTTATTTACCATCTTAGTGAATGAAATCAGGATATTTGCCAGACCAACCAGTTTGTGTTGCATGAAGATATGTTTTCCTGCTGATTATGAACGTGGGAGTCATAGCTGCTGTTCTGGTTGTTGTTAAGTTGTTGTGGTTCAATCTCAACCTTTGAATGTGGTTAGTAATGGAATCTGAAGTTTTGGAATTGCAGCTATGATAGTGAACTAAAGAAAATGGAGCAAAAGAGGAGGAAACTTAGAAGAATAACAGAGTAATAGCACCCCATTAGTACCACCATTAGTATCCATATCGGCATCAGCATCAGCATCGACATCAGTACTAGTATTAGCACTAGCACAGCCGTTGTCATTGGCAATGGTATCGACATCAGTACTAGTATTAG
>JAOBYF010217211.1:0-10217 GCA_025403605.1 Parazoanthus darwini | reverse complement strand
ATGGAAAGCAGGTCATTCCACATGGTGCAGTACATTTGCTTAAAATTTAGCAAAGTTCAAAGGCTTACTTCTTGGTGTTGTTTCAGTCAAAAGAAATAAAACAGGGAAGAATTTAATTAATGTTACGTGACTTACCATGAAAAAAGCCAAAGTAAAAAAAGGAAGCAAAATCACTGACAAATACCTGTAAAAGGCAAATCTTTTTTTGCTCAATACTCATTTATTAATCAGATGGATGGTGCTCTTGTTACAGATAGCGAATTTGTAAGGAACGACTAGCGCATTACATCAATGTACTCATTAAACAATAAACATCTTTTATATTGTACAATTTCAATAAAAACATCTTTTAGCAACGCATAACAAATGTAAAAACGGAGAGTGCTTTTCTTATTGCGAATATATGCTAAATTATTGATTAATTAATCAGTTAGAGACAGTTCGCGAGCTTATTAGAGGCAGTGAACTTCAGCAAGAAACAACGAGTATATTGGAGCCAATACAAAGGTATAGTGTGGTTATATTTACTTGCTAAAACTTATTTATTAATAAGATTGATAGTGTGTCTATTACGGAATCAAGCGCATTACAGACAATGTGCATTTAAATATTTAACGACATTTATACTGAACAAGTTCAATAAAACTTTTAGCTGTGCATAACAAATACAAAAACAGAGTGCTCTCCAGTACTGGTGATAATATATATTAAATGATTGATTAATTAATCAATTAGAGACAGTTCGTTGAGCTTATTAGATACAGTGAACTTCCGCAAGAAACAACGAGTTTACTTACTAATACTCATTTATTAATCAGATGGAAGGTGCGTCTGTTGCAGAAAGCGAATTTGTAAGAGACATTGCAGACAATGTGCTCATTAGACATCAAAAACGCTTAGTTTTGCATAACAAATACAAAAACAGACAGTGCTCTTATCATTGCGAATATATATTAAATGAATAATTAATTAATCATTTAGAGACTGCTTTTAGCTTATTAGAGAAAGTGAACTTGCAAGAAACGACGAGTTTAATGGAGTCAGTGCAAAGGCAGTGTGGTTGTTTACTAATACTCATTTATTAATCAGATTGATGGTTCGTCTGATAAAGAAATCGAAAGGTTAGGAGACGACAAGCGCGCGCATTTCAGACAATGTGCTTATTAAACATTTAACAATACTTATATTGTACAAGTTCAATAAAAGCTTTTAGCTACGATTAACATAACAAACATAAAAAGGAAGTGCTCTTTTTAGTGATAATATATATTTAGTTATTAATTATTAAAATTATTAAGTCATAAAACTTACAATTTCCTCAAATTTCCTCAAATCTGATTGGTCTATTTATAATTATTATTCCAAGTACACAGAGCTGGTTATTGGATACTATCCGATTACAAACTCTATATCGGGCACCTGAATGAACCAATCACAATCTGACTTTTTGGCCCAATCACAAGTAAGTAAAGAACCACTGTGACAATGACACTCATCTCTCAGAAGCAACCAAAAAGGAGGAATTTTCCCCTGCCAATAATTTCTTTTTTTTTTGAAAGGCCGCGAGTTCTACTCAAAGCAGATTGACTTTGCGATGCCAGGGTCTTTACAAACAAACAAACAAACAAACTGGTCGTAGCTTTTTCCAAACTGACTGAATTCCCGTTTTACAACAACAACAACAATAATATTTATGATAAATTGGTAAGCTTAGAGGAATCGCGTCATCCAAATCCTGTCTGTAATCATATTTGTGGCAAACAAATTGGACTTCCTCTTCGCGGTCGTCCAATTTTGTTATTACTCATATGATTACAGACCGATTTGGACTCCACTCAGTCCTATCACCATTACTAATCAATTAGAGACAGACCGCGGCGAGCTTTTTAGAGACGGTGAACTTGCATAAAAAACGAGCTTATTTTAGGCAGTACAGTAGAAGCAGTAGGTAGCAGCAGAAGGTATGCAGTCAACTTAGTAGAAAGGTACGGTGTGTCTATTTGCAACTGTAACTAAATGCAAGACATTGTACTACCCAACACTGTGTCATATCCTTGATACTTAGCCTTATCGTGATTCAAGGATTGTTATACTGAGAGCTGGTTTGAGCCATACAATGCAATATAATACAATACATACTAGTTATGCAATGCTTTCGAGTGGGATACCGTGGAATATGCCACGTGTCACTTGTATTTTCCGTATACACACGAGCCTTTAGGTGGCATTTTAGGAAACTTCGGAAACGGTTCAAAACAGTTTTTGACAAGATTCTTTCAAAAATGTTCAGAAAATCTTCGGACGTGATCGGAGCTGTTCGGAAACATTTGCAAGAGTTAAAATGCATCGGAGCTGATTTGGAAGGTCGAGTCAATACTGCCCGTTGCCATACCGCAGAATATGCAACGGCAATCCTGGCTTTTGATTGGCTGTATTTTTTAAGGCATGCATACAATACAATACAATACAATACAATACAATATAATGCAACACAATACAATAACTTTTTACGGAAGCTCATAAGACTACTTTTTATTAATACCAGTATTTACAATTTTTAAGAAAATGAAAACGAAAATCCAACTGGATATGTGGTACAAGTTAATTGTAGTAGCCAGAGGCTAGACGGAGACGGCTGATTAATGTTTGTTGCAAAAAAAGGTCAAGAGAAAATTATGTAAATATGAGTAGAGAAAATAAAACGCGTAAATACAAACGAAATTACTCCGGGATCTTACAGAAATATCAAACGTTCATAGATTATTGAAAGTATAAAATACAATGGTGGCATTCTAAGTACATTAGAATGGCTATTAAATATTATACAATGGCAGTTGTTTGGACAAAGATTAATAATTTGCTAGTTGGTATCAAGCTTAGTGTATGATTCCAGCAATTGACGTTTCATTTTTCTTTTGACTTGTTTTTCCCAAGTTGTTTTGTTTGTTCAAATTTGTTGGCCACAGAACATGAATGCAAAGGAAAACAAACTTCATGCTCCTTAGGTAAACTCTTTAAGAGGTATATATTATTATCGTTAGTTCTGTTTGTTAAAGTACCTATCGATTTTTATTTAAAACATCCTGTTTCTCAAACTTCAGTAGTCCTTCTCTCCCCTTCTCGACTACATTTTATTAGTTGGTTGTTCATCGCCACATATTAGACAATTTTAAAATGTTACAAGACAAGAAAGAAGTCAAAACGGAGAATTCAAGATAAAAAGCCCAAGTGTCTTACTTAAAGAAACCCTGCACCCCATATAACTGCATGTCATATACTCCAAATGAAAATTTGAAAAAAGCATCAAGACTTTGCTGGTTTTACCCCAAGTCAATGGACCATTGCACGCTTTCTGTCGCCATCTTGGTTTAGGGGCAGTCGCGGCAAGAACTACAGACCATTACAGCAAATGTTTGGGGAACTGTTTGGCAATTTTCAGCCCTTACAGTTCCGCTATTGTACTTCGGTTTAACCAAAAACGTTGTCTTTAAAAAGGTATCGATATGGAAATGATATCTTCAACTCAAGAAGAATAACTTAAGGCCATAACCTTCGCAGTCAAAGTCTTAAATCTCCTTTCAAATCCTTAAGCTTGGATTTATGGAATTGTATGGAATTTTGAAGTTTGATTACAAACGTTTTTAGCCTTTTCGTTCTGTTTTGATTATATAAATTCCGTATCGATACCTTTTAGAAGACATCTGTTTGTCTAAGTCCGATGTATAACAGCAGGTTTGAAAGTTTAACAATTTCCCATACTAATGCTGTAATTTTTGCCGCGACTGTCCTCGACCAAGATTGCGACGGAGACCGTGCATTTTGGTCTACTCATTCTTGAATTTCCATGTATCGCTCGATTCCGACTAATTCGCCTTGGAACTTTTATGTTAAAAACTTGATTTCTTGAAAACGACAGACCTCATCGGATCCCTTGCCAGCACATGTTTTTGTTTTCAACCAACTGTCCTAACGACAATCACAAAAGCTATCATGAACCTACCCGCGACTACCCGGCCGTACGGAAAGCTAGAAATGAAGAAATACTCAGTCCCCAAAACAATTGGGGTACTAAGTCACACTGTAATCAAATTAATCCGAATTATCTCGTCTGGACTCAGTGCAGGATCTCGAAATACTTTGAATCCCTCTTGATCTCGTCGTATCAAGACCGCTGACCTCAGCACTGCCGTCTCCCTCGACACAACTGTTAAGTCTGACAAGATTTAAGAACGCTCTTCTGAACCGGGGAAGTCTCAACGCGTAAACAGCTGGATTAACCCCAGAATTCGCCCAGATAAACAGAAATTGAATGTCTCGAAGCCAGTGGATCAGTACGCAGCTGCAAATCTTACAGAGGTTTATCATATACATCATTATACATGACGGCAGGTAGAATACCAACATAAACAGGAGCATGATCAAAAATGTCTTGGTGATTTTCTCCTCGCGTTTGAGCCTCTTTCTTCTTGCCGTGTTTCCTTCTACTCGTTCCCCACCTGTGACATCTAGAGCAACAATTTTCCTGGCCATTTTCGCCCTCCGTAATGTCAGGAGGTAGCTGAACAAAAGAATTAACATCGTAACGACGACGGCGACATTGGCGAAAACAAACAGAAAGGAAACGAACCCGATTTCAAAGTACATCGTGGTCAAACAGATGCAGAAAATCCAAATCAGTAACACAGTCACTCCAACCCTCTTTTGTGTCACGCTGTTCCGGTACCAGACAGGCAGGGAGACCGCAAAGAATCTGTCCAAGGCCAAGGCTGCTAGAGTGAGCACAGAAACTGAGCACGAGAGGAAGTAGGACACGTGCTCTGCCTTCTGGTAGAGAACAATGTCCAGTCTGAGGGCTTCACGGATGTGCGTAATGACAGAAAGGGGTTCAACCACCAAGCCTACCTGCAGATCAATTAAGTATAAATAAATTAAATAATGAATTAAATCTTGATTACACGAACCTCGGTAATTCGAACCATCCGCTCACTCGAACTAAAAAAAGATACCAAGTTGGCTCCCGATAAATCGACTTGAAGGGAAACGTAACCGAAAAAATTTGAGTTATTGGAAGTTTTAGTATTTGGCAGTAAACTAGTGAGAAAATAACTTGAACAGGGGACCGTTTTAGTTGAGTTAATGGAGGTTTGAGTTATCGAGGATTCGAGTTTTTAGAAGTCAACTGTAGTTCTGAATAACATTTATCTCAAACCTTAAATAAGATTTAAATGATGTGTTGCTGTTGTTGTTATTGATATAATGACTGTGGTTGTTGTTTTCATTGCCTTTATTGTTTCCATTGTCGTTGTTGTTCTCGTGTTGTTACCATTGTCATATTCAATGTTAGTGTCAGTGTCACTAACGTCAACGACGTTGATAATAGTATTATTAGCAACATGAATAATAAAGTGAATAATAATAATGGCGATAATACTTTATTTTTCCTGATAAAACCGATCAACTGGTTGCTTTAGCAACTCGGCGCTGGTATGACCAGTGGCGAGCAATACAAAATAGATATATAATATAATTTACAACAAAACCAAGCTTAAACCTTAAACTAGGCTTGAAAGTTAGCAATTACACGCTCAAAAGTGTGTGATTAATTCTGAGGTCATTGCTGTTCGAAACCAAACCGATTTGAATTTTAAAGTTGAAGACAAAATACCTCAAGTAAACTACTGTTCGCATAAATGTTTAAGGAGGTTGTTGAACGCTACTGAGACTCAAAATGAATGAAAATTTATGCACCTGAAGATCAGCGACGGCCAGATTAACAACCAGAATCATAAACGTTGTTCTGAAATCTCGATGAGATGATTTCGCCACAGCCAAGATAACGAGCAAGTTTCCCGGTATCGTAACGACCGCAAGCACAGCGGATATTGCCACTGTGAGGTAGGAAAGCTCCACTGGGGCCCATACTCCGTTGCACCGACTCTGTCTCGTTAGAGCAGACATTCGTTTACACAAGGTTGCTTTGACAATGACAACACTTCGCCGGAATATGGAACGCTGCTATATCTTTGCTCAGGGTGTGCTTGACTCTGGTTAATGTTCTATTCAGCTGAGGCGAAACTACTCATTCGCCTGTTGAATGAAGCAAATTCACTTGTTGAAAACTGAAGACTGACTTAGAGGCAAAATAACTGACTGACTGATGGATACAATATAACAAGTGCTATTTTGTATACATCATCCAGGATAATCCAAAAATTTAGTATTTCCGATTTAGGAAAATGACAAAGGGCAAATTTTTTATGTGAACTGTTGCGCTTGACGTAACTTTGTTATTACAGTTAATTGTTATCTTTATTTAACACGAGTAGTGCATATCTAACGCGCATTCGGATTGGCTAATGGGTGGAACAAGTAATGATAATATCTAAGACTATAGACAGTCAATTGCAATTTTACAAGAGCCTTACAAAACGACTCGTCGAGCAGAGTGCAAAGACTGTGACATAAGTGAGCACTCCGGAAGTTGTAGAGCACCAAAGAATATTTTCCTCGTGCTCTACAACTTTTGGCGTGCATACATCTATATTAGATGATGCTCGTCTGCCGTACATATAATCATTGTTGTAGTTGAAAAGTTTGTATATATATGGTTTGTATATGGATCTTTTTTTTTACAGTTTAATTTGTTAAAATTTTAGAAAATCTGCGGCACCGTACTCTCACAGTGCTGGTTCTTGTATATAAAAAGTGTAAAGAGATTTACCCTGTGTTGCTCAAACTAAAACATACACGGAAAAAGGCGCACCGATTTATTTTTTAAATAATTCATAAAAAACGGCTCTTTCGCCAAATTGACGAAAAAGAGCAGCGACAGTCAATTACGCACGAATTTTCAGAACTGAGTGTCAACAAAGTATATTAAAAAATAGCAGCAATTTCTTGATTTGACTTGTTCATTTTTTGGAAGTTTTCCGGGTGACAGTGCGAATTGAAGATTAATGGCACAAGTGCTGCACGATATTAAAAAGGTTCAGAGTCGAACAACCAATCAAAAATCAGTATTTCTTGTAGGTGTGATATTAAAAGATAAATGCAGATAATTACAGATAACAGCCTGTTTTTTTTTAACAAAAAAATATACATTACAGTTGGTACAAAACGTGATGCCTTTATTTCTTGCATAATCTAAGAAGTTAAGTTATAGCACATACAAGTAAAACGATTTCCGTAGTCGCTTTCAGGAAGAGTGAATTTGCACAGCATACACACGCGGCAAGAACTACATCGACAATATTCCTTTTCACCAAATTAATAACTGGTTTAAAACAAAAACTAGTTTGTTCTGGCTCGTAACCGTAAAGTATATATCAACTATCACAAAGCCCGAGTAATTAAAGCATGAGAGTTTTCAAGTTTCAAATTTCAAATTGTGTTTTAAATACACGTTACAAATGATATTTTGAACAGAAGCATGTCCGGGAGGCGATCAGAGTTGATGATAACTCACTTTCGTTTGACCGCTAACACTCTCACTGCATTCTGGCCGGTTAACGTGCGCTCTCATTAGTTTTCAGAACTTGTTCAAAATTTCGATAAGAGTTGATAAAGTTTTTAAACTAATGTCAAAGCATTTTTTTTGAACGACTCTTGTCAACCTTGTTTGACTGTGCGTATGAGAGCTGAACAAACCAGGTCTCATCCTCGTTTGACCACACACAGTTCATAAGAGTTGAACAAATTTCTGATCCAAACCTGGCCACTCGACTTCCTTACAACTCTTATGCTCTTATGCAGGGATAAAATAAGCAATTACTTGCTTTTAGGTGTTGCTGTTCGCCGATCGATCGATCGAAAGAACAGAACACAAACCTGTGAACAAGGTTCTCTCTTTTAATGCCGCCTCATATATATAACAAAGATCCGCAGCGCTTATTTTCGGTGAATTCAATAATCGTTTTGTAGAAACACTATTGTGCACAATTTTCTTCAATTTTCTTCAATTGAAAAGTTATGAGTTTTGGATTTTAGCTGCCCTGTAAGGAAAGGCGTTGTTCTCATCTCTTAATCCGATCCGAGGTTTATTTCTGTTGAGCAGAAGACCAATTGGGAAATGTGTTTGATTGCATGTTTTCAAAACAAAACAAACCAAGTTTTGGTCCTAAATTAAATCCAGCCAAAATGATAATAAATTTTTATGGTCTCATTAACCAGAGTGCGAAGTATATGATTTATAACAATAAATACTTCTATTAATCATACCATTAATTATCAGCATAGAAATATTTTAATATATACACCATAACATTGCTTGATAAACATTTATTGGCGTGCTTTTTCTAGTATTTTCCGAAAAGCTTTGTAAACAAAAGAACGACTTTTTTTAATAAAACAACAATATTTTGAAACAAACATTTCTTAGTCTTACTTGTATCTTTTTTGTTTTTTATTCGAAATACCTCAGAAGATATAATGATAAAAAAAAACTCTCTTTCCTACATCAGTGCGTTACTGACCTTTTAGAAAAAACAGCTAATTTTCGATAGGTGTTCAGCAACATCTTATCCTAGTACTTTATACGGAAAATCATATATGTTTCAGAAAAAAATCCGAAATCAAATATAACTATGCTGGTAAGTATCTCAGGAAAGCTCACACGCAGAATCTAAAACTTATTCGGGAACTGTGTACAAAATGCTCGGTCATAATTTTTGTTTACATGGTTGAAACGCGCACAAAGGAATCCGAATCGGTAAAAGTCGCAATTTTCCTTTCAGCGTTAAATAAGCGAAAATATTCACACGTTTTCTTGAGTCGCGTTTTTAAAACGTGACTTAACCACTGAGATTAAAATAAATTGAGATGAAATCAATGCATTTTATTATGTAGTTTCATTTTCAGCCACGCTGCGCTACTATTCAATAAATGTAAACATTTACCAAAACCTTACACAAACAACCTATGAGTACACGTACAAAGCCCAGCATAAACCTCTCAAGGTCTTACCGACGCTTAAGAACTGAAAATTAAAATCTAACCGATGAAACTTGCGGTTTACACAAACAAGTTATACGAAGATGAGTTTCCTTTACAGCAACCCAAAGCCGCCTTTGTGTCTACTGTTGCTTAAAAGATGTGTTTTTACAAATGATTGCATATGTCGTAGTTCCCTAAGTCTTTGAAAAAAGGTATAAAACAACTCCCAATGAATTATATAATAGATTTCTTACCTTCTAGAAAAAAGGAGCAATAAATTGTGGAGCTCGCAATTGTCGTTTTTGTCTTTTTTTGGGGTTTTCTGCTCAAAAGGGCTGAGGAACCGAGGCACGGACAGCCATTAAACAGCCGTTCATTTCTCATTTGGTGATAAGCAAGACAGAGATAAAGCAATTCGTGTTGTCAGCTGCTTTACTTTGAAAATCTTCCTTGTAATCAAATACAATTAAATAGTTATTGAAAACCTATAAACCTCCAATAGCCGCGGGAATTACTCGGCACTGATAACTTTTATTCTAACTCGAGTAAAACGATTAATCTAGAAAGTCATATGAAACTGGTAAAAAGGAATACCCCGAGTTTGTTACAAAGTTTGAAATGAAGAAATCGACCGAAAAAACCAGACAAATTTCAATTTTACAATGCTTTTTTTTATCTTGCTGAGTTTATTTAGAGTAACTTATACATTAACATATTTTTGTGAAAAAGCATGCAATAGAAACTAAATAATCACTAACCAGTTTTGTTGAGTTGAAAGGAATTGAAGTGAATGAGAGGTGAACTTCGGAAACGATTTACGTGGATTCAGATCTAACACAAAAGCTCCTCATTTATTCTGAATCCAATTTTCACAATTTTCCGCATGCTCAAACGTTTATTGATTAGAAAACCAAGATCCGAACTAATATCTATGAAAAGGCACTGATCAGACACCAGTCTTAGTTTCATGAGGTAAATGGTACATATATTTCACTTTACGCTGCGATTAGATTGAATTGTAGTTATTTATCCTGTTGTGCATAAGCTTGATTTATGTTCCGGGCCGGAAAACAAAGTCATGAGTTGGTTTAAATTAAAATTCATGGAACCTTGGCAGAAGTGATTGATCAAAAATTTCTTTGGTGGTTTAAGATCTTTTCTTTCGAAATTCTTCAGAATTCTAACAAAACAAACTTCTAAAAAAGAGAAAATCCATTTAAAATTCAGCTATGAAAGAGCACGTTTACAAGACCAGCGAAATAGGTGGGGGGGGGGGGGGGGGGGAA
>JAOBYF010217100.1:0-10217 GCA_025403605.1 Parazoanthus darwini | reverse complement strand
TACCATAGTCACATCCAGGCGCTTTGTAGTTGTTGAGCCGTTTGATAGCTTGTTGCACCTCGGATAAAGTAAAGTCGCCTGTTGGTATGGGAAGATCTTCGGCAGCTGGAGGTATGTCTACATTGCAGGATGTTTCCTCTTGTTCAGCATTAAGTAGGTTGTCAAAATATTAACGCCATTCCTCAAGTAGCTTTGCAGGTGATTGTACGTTGTTACCATCCAGACCTTTAACTTGACTTGCTGGATTCAGTTGAGATTGTCCGCTAATTCCCTTAGCTATCTGCCACATGCGCCGAGAAGAGTTCTGAACTTTAGCTGTTTTGAGCTCATGTAACTGACGGTTTAATTACCGCTCCTGATCTAATTGGTGAGACTCTGATACTTGAGCTGCTAGATCACGCCACGTCTGCTTCAGTTTGGATGTTCTATACTGCTGATATCGACGTTTTGCTCTGTTTCGACGGGCAATTAAGGTAGTTGTTTCTATGGATGTTTCCCTATAGGACGATCTCTTTGGTCTTTTCCCTGGTATCTCCTGCGCACTGTCTGTTACTGTTGTTCAGTTGGAGTATCGTCGTCACTAGCATCTAATGCTTCGAATCTGTTTGTGATAGATAAAGCAAATTTGGTCTGAGATGCTTCGCAGTTCAGCAGTTTATCCTAGTTGAATCGAGGTCGATTTTGTCCACGAACTTTTCTAGACCTCAGACTAATCTTCAGGTTCATGCTGAGAATTCTGTGGTCAGAATCTATCTCGACGGTGCTGTAAGCACGGCAATTTCTTGCAGAATTCAGCCATTTACCAGAGATTAGGATATGATCCAGTTGCGCTCTTTTCCCACTGGGTTGATGATCAAAGGTCCATAGTCGACCTTCTCTATGGGGGAAGAATGACTGCACAATCCTCATATTGCTTGCACAGCACAGTTCTACAAGGCGGCTCCCGTTGTTGTTGGTGACATCGTGGTATGTGTTTCTGCCAACCACTCGTGGAAACTTCGTGTGGCTATGCGTGTATTAAGATCTCCAATGACTATCTTTACCGACTGGGGTGGAAGTGTATTTAAGCAGCCTTCAAGATTTCTGTAGAACAAGTCTTTGTCGGTAACATCTGCAACCCCTTTTTGTTGCGTAAACAACAACGATAGCTGTCATGGGATTGCCCTCCAAGTGAATAGCGAGGATGCTCTTCGATATGCTGTCTGCACCTCTGAAGGCGGGAACAATGTATTTAGGTATAAGAGTTCCAACTCCACCAATAGGTATGTTTGATCGGTTACGTTCACACGATGAGTAAACAAACAGAAGCCCTCTGTCCTGGCTCCAGTGTTGGGAAACAATTGAGTTAGTATGCCATCTGTGTTCTTGGACACCAACAACCCCAATACCAGGTACTTTTGATGCACCAGCTATCAGTTCTTCCAATTTGTCAGTTTGGGTTAGGGTTCTAACATTGTAGGTGGAAACCATGAGATCGCGGAGTCGTACATGATGTTTGGCATTGGAACCATTTGCATTCTGTCTATCGGGGACCCGAGTCCTGGTGGTTTCCCCGGGTCTCGTCATGCTGGCAACACGTGGCTGACGACAGCTAGCATTGGGTTCGGGTGAATTGTTTTGAAATCGCGTAGCTTTCGTTATCATTGTTTCACCGATTGGGTGATTGGCCCTAGACGGTGTTTTTTTATCGGGGTTGTCTCCCCTAGATCCGCCGCGTTCTGCGATGCTACCAGGGGCGGCGCTCGGAGCCACTGCCAACGGTCTGTGTCATGCGAGAGGCTAGATGGATTGGCCACTTGCTTAGCCATATATTTTGCATCACAAGACGCTGGGTATGGGGAGACCGGTCTAGGATGCCTAACTGATGGCCGGCTAGAAAGGTGCTACTCCTCCAGTGACCCTTTATGCCCCTAGTTTAGCCGTACCTGAAGTGGTTAAGAGCGCGCAACGAAGTGTAATTTGTAATTGGTAAGTAAGTGAGTCAGTAAGTGAACAAGTAAGTAAGCAAGTAAGTAAGTGAGTGAGTCAGTGAGCGAGTAATTGAGTGAGTGAGCGGGTGAGTGGATGAGTGAGTAAGTAAGTAAGTAAGCCGGTAAGTAAGTAAGTAAGTAAGTAAGTAAGTAAGTAGGTAAGTAAGTAAGTGAGTGGGTGAGTGTGTGAGTAAGTAAGTAAGCCGGTAAGTAAGTAAGTAAGTAAGTAAGTAAGTAAGTAAGTAAGTAAGTAAGTAAGCCGGCAAGTAAGTCAGTCAGTGAGTGAGTGAGTGAGTGAGCTAGTGAGTGAATAATGATAATACCTTTTTTTACCCCGTACTCTTTTACAAAAGTATTGGTTAATAGTAATAAATAAGTATAATTTAAACATGTATAAATATAAAAATCTAAGCAACAATAAACATTTATACTTCGTATATAACTATAGATAAGACACGTGAAGAAACTTTGCAGTGCCTTGCTTTGATGGTGAAGCCAACAAACTGTCGACATGACCGTTCTGTAAAAAAAAATTAAAGTTGGAAGCTCCTATCTCCTTAGAGGAGGAATTGAATGAGTCAGTGGGTGAATAAGTAAGTAAGTAAGTTAGTTAGTGGGTAAGTAAATAAGTAAGTAAGCCAGTAAATAAGTAAGTACAGAAGCACATAAGTCTTATGAGCTTCTGGTAAGTAAGTAAGTAAGTAAGTAAATAAGTAGTAAATAAGTAAGTAAGTAAGTAAGTAAGCCAGTAAATAAGTAAGTAAGTAAATAAGTAAGTAAGTAAGTAAATAAGTAAGTAAGTAAGTAAGTAAATAAGTAAGAAAGTAAGCCAGTAAATAAGTAAGTAAGTAAACAAGTAAGTAAGTAAGTAAGTAAATAAGCCAGTAAATAAGTAAGTAAGTAAGTAAATAAGTAAGAAAGTAAGCCAGTAAATAAGTAAGTAAGTAAGTAAACAAGTAAGTAAGTAAGTAAGTAAATAAGTAAGTAACTAAGTAAGTGAGTGAGTAACTAAGTGGGTATATAAGTAACCTCAGTTTCTTTAAGCACAGTAGACTCTTCAGGGTTTGACAAGTTAAAAGCTATACAGGTTTACGTATGTCTGTATTTAAAGCCATCTACTACTGAAGCAGTATATTTAATATACTACTATGAAATAAAAACCTGCGTTTCCAAAATGTTTCGTGGGAAAATTGGGCTGTTACACAGTCTAGTTCATTGGAAAATTTAGGTGCAAGATCATTTCTGCAGTTAAGGGAGGGTTCATTATTTATCGGGAAGCCCGGGTCGTGCAAAAAGAGACAGGGGCTTGTATTTTTTTTATTGAAAAATGCCGGGTCTTGAAAAATTTTGACGGTAGAATGACAGGCTTTGAAAAATAGTACAAAATGCAAAATGGCCCCGCTTCAAACTAAGAATGGCAAAGTTTTTATATTTGATTGAACATTTCTGACGACCATTTGCCAACAATCACACACGTTCATTTGTTTGGGCTGCTAAGAGGGGGAGGAGGAGAAGAGAATAAAAAACAACAAATGACGAAATCAGTCCGTGATCATGACTGGCAGCAGCTTATTGATTCTGAGGAACCAAAGAAATTGCGTGTGCCGGAAGTGCCTAGTGCACCATGAGCTGTGCAGCCAGGGGACAAAGCCTTAAAAAAAACTGAAAGGATCATCATGGCATGTGCTTGGTAGCGATGCTCGTAATTTGAGCAATGAGGATGAAGATATTGATGTTGAGGGTAGCTTGAGAGCAGACAGAAGAGATTGGCAGTGAACTTGATTATAGCTCGGAGTGTGATAGCCGCAAGATGACATTATGCTGGCACAGTTGATACAAGCGGCCAAAGCGGATTCTGAATCTGATGTAGAAACGCTTTATCTCCCTTATAGCCTCCAATGCAGTCGCATTATTTCCTTCGGGAACCCGCGGCGAAGGAAATACGGCGGCTGCATTGGAGGCTATCTCCCTTAAGGATATCGTTGTTGTCCTGTTAGGATGTCGTTACGGTGGTGCAGTGCGGTGGTCTAATGTACAGGTGGTGCAGTGTAGTATAGTGTGGTGTAGTTAAACGTGTGAGGTGGTGCAGTGTCTCGCTGGAACAATGTTGGGAGGTTAGTGTCTGTTTAGTGTGGTGTAAAGCAGTGTGGCAGCAGCGGTTAGTGTCGGTGTGGTGTAGTGCAGTGCAGAGCGGTATTAGTACAGTGTGGTGAGGTTGGTGTCGATGTAGTGCAGTGCCGTGCGGTGTGGTGTAGTACAATGTGGCGAGATAAGTGTTAAAACTTTGTGATGTGGTTCGTGTCGGTCTAGTGTGATGCGCTATGTGGTGTGGTTATGTCGGTGCAATTTGGTGTAGCACGGTATGTGGCTGTAGACTGTGTAGCGTGATGCAATGCTGTAGCATGTAGTGCTCTATGGTTGTGGTAAGGTCGGTGTAGTGTATTGTAATTCAGTACGGTAGCACTTAAGTGTAATGTCAGCGGTGTATTTTAGTGTTTTGTATGTGTTCTTGGCCCTTCATTCGTATAAAAATGCCCAATCGTTCATCCAGCTTTTATTCGTAATTTACATGTGGCTACATGAAGTATCTTAGTTATAAGAATTCGCTGCAATTCAAATTTTATTCAAGTTTTGATTTGATAGAACTGAAGTGATCCACATGCTTGATATAACTTCTACTTCAGGCAGTTCACAAAACTCCTAGTTGACAATAAATAAGTTAATCGTACAATTCAATATTAAAACTTACAAAATTTAACTTGTCAATATGTTAACAGAGGACGCTTCGCCTCACCCCGTAACATAGGTATTATTATTGGTAACAAAAATAACCAAATTGGAATTTGCTTGATATAATTAACAACAAACTTAAAGCCCAAGAAAATAGTCTCTTGAAAAATGTATAAAACATACACTTGTTTTAGACTCCGGGTCATGGCGAATCGTTGGTGTCAGTAAAACGCAGCACTCAGCAAGTTGGAAGGTTCTGTGAATTTGGCTCTCAATTGCGCTAAACTGGGGAGGCAAACTTGATCTTCGTGGTCGATCTACAACTTTAATGCGAACCTGTTATTTGTCTATGGTTGCAACTAAATACTCAATTTTAACTATACTACAATATAAATTTATATATTCATGAATGTACTAGGTACAGTTTTGTTAATACATATAATCATTCTAATGGATATGTTATGACATGTGGAAGAATACTAATTGATTTACTAATTGGGTACAGGCGGGGCGAAAAACAGTTTTTTGGCTATCGGGTGTCAACGTTTGAACAACTTTATAAGCCGAGTAAGCTTTGAATTGACGATTTCAAATGGAAGCTTGTCGATTCTTTGATCATATGCCATAAAAACTCGATATGAACCTTGGGTGTGATTTTCTTATAACCACGAGACAAATTCCAGCCTTTCCCGCTGATTACACGGAGTTCAGACCAATCTTTAGTGCTAGCCTCGACTTGGTGTTCATATTACATAAATAAGATCTGAAACTCCATGAATACGCACGGTTCTCGAGAGCTCGAATCTACATCGGTATTTAGGAATGCTTAGCATTAAGTCTGACTAACACGGTAAAAACGAGTTTGTAGTTATTATAATCAGCAACTATGAAGACGAAAGTGGACTACCTCTCGAATAACATACAAGGAAGGAGTTTTCTTCGCAAAAAGGCCGTTATTGCAGTCCTCTGGTAACTTATCAAGTTGGGAAACTACCAAATTTAACGAAATTGGAACTTTTTCGCCCTGAAGACGGTGGTAGAAAAGCGGGGGTACTTGTATCTGTATCTGGGGGATTTAAAACCAAAGTAGCGTTGATAGTAAAACGGTGAACTTGTGTGAAGCACTTTACGGTATTACTGTTTAAACGTAACTTAAATGAGCCATGAATTCCAGCGAAGCAGCTGTAGCTAAAGCACTTGTTTAGCAGTAACTACTGACCGCATGGTTCAGATTAGTTTACCAGCTGTTTTAGACCCTATGGAAACAGCAGAGAAACGGGGCTATTGTATCCACCGTCCTGACGGTAGAGCAAGCAAAAGTTGGTATCAGGAAGTATTAAACACTAAGCCAGACGAACAGAGGAGACTAGGAAAAAAAGACTATGTTTGAAACCTTCCTACAGTACTTCAATTTCCAATTATATATTTACAAAACTATGTCTTGTTTCTTTCCCAATCAAATTCTAAATGAAGCAGGCATCGCCTTAACTGTACTACAACGCTTGAGAAAGAAATTGATCTGTTATTAGACTATTAAAAGTTGTTATCTACGTATGTCAGCACTTGTCGCAGTATCAACTGCCACCACTCTGCAGAATGACTTACAACACGCGTATTGGAGATAACTGCGTTGATACTATCCGTTAAATACATTAGAGCCAGAAGTATTACAACTTCATGCCTCAAGACCACAAGTGATTAATGGTGTCTAAAGAGCTAAGAGTTTACTTAATAGTAACGGTTAACAAACGGGCGGTTTGTGCACCGAATGTCAGCAAGTTTTCTTCAAAGCTTGCCACTCGCACGGGGGAACGCAAGCCTTTTTCGAGGTCCAACTAGCACTTGATCCCTCCAACTGGGTGCTGATATTGTAATTGGCGATTACGCTCTCCATATGCTTTTTGAAAGCACTCTAACAATATTCTCAGTGTACACGGAGTTTGTCGGTACTGGATACATGCTGTGTACAGTCTCCGCTTTTTCCTCATTTCTTCTGTCACGCCAATACGTCTGTGAAACAACCACTGGGAGCTGGCCAGTAGAGCTTACAATGCCTTCTTTCAGACAACCATATTGCATTACACAGTCGATTCCATAGATACTCTTGTAGCACCCTGCTTTTTTGGCATAAAACGAGTGTTCTCATAAAGATGACCCTGCATCTTCACATCATTCCCAGACTCAGCACGAGAATCCGTTAAGAGTTTGCTTCTTTCATTTGCTTTATCGCCATCCTCGTCCTCGACATCGTTCTGCCCATTCTCGTCCAACCCTATACCTTCATCTGCCGAGCTCTTGCTCCCTTCTCTTCCCTCAGGCTGAGCCATCTTCCGCTCTTCTTCCGCGGCCAGTTGTGCTTTCTCCCTTACAGCACTGTCCTCCTCGTAACCATGCAGGGCTTCGTCGTAGGTTGGAGGAACGGGAGGGAGGGGCAGCGGGTAGTCTGCAATGTCACTGTCGGGCTCCTGGTCAGGTAGACTTGGTGGTAAGGTGGGAAGAGGTGAATCATACCTGGGCAACAAAAAAAGGACCAGAAGAGATTAACTCCTAATGTCAACTGTAAAGAATTGAAAAGTACTGATATCCCAAAACCATTTGCTTCTTGTAAAACTACAAGTTAGGGTAAACGAAAATAAAGGACTGTAGTTCAATATTGGACTTAGACCAGTATCGATTGCTATGTCCATACATTTCTACAAACAAGAGGCCATATAAATAGCCTAACTCGGGCCAAGCCGTATGCTTTAAAGTAACTAGTTTAAAATAGACTAAAACAGGGTATGCCTCGATTTCACTTGTTCAAGTGCTACAATGCGTACACTACTTTGTAAGGAAACATGAACTAGGTAAAGTAGAACGGATGCTGGTTTTTAAAAAAAAATTGCCGGCAGATTTCTTATATATGATTGTATGCTATAACGCTTGTGATTTCTGCTAATGTGATTTTGTTCCGTTTTGATGTGAAACGAGAGAAAGAAAAAAAAATTCAGCAAGGGAAAAAGAATTGGAGACGCATCCGCCAGGATTCGAACCTGTGCCTTAATGAATCCAAGATCGATCAGATCGCTGGTCCGATACACTAACCACTGCCCCATGACGCAAGGTAACGCATACGCAGAACAATCGCGACAAAAAAATAATAATAAAACAAAAAAATATCAACGGAGCCGACACCTCAACTCGGTGCCTTCCGGCCCGAGTAAAAAGTTGGGAGAATTTTGCACTTCATTTTCAAGGGCTGCAAATGTGTGTGATCAGTTCCTTTATCCTCAAGACTATCAGTTTATTTTATACTAATACAGTAACGAAAAGATAGATGTTAGAAAACATGATGGAAACAGAAATTGATGAAACTTACCCACGAGACTCATCCTTGGCTGTGGTGTGTGGGCTGCCGATAGGTTCAAAGTTGAGGGGGCTTGGTGTTTCGTAGTAACCGCTGGTAGATGGCTTGTGCTGCGACAGGCGGGGATCATCAACAGGGTTTAAGTAATAATTATTCCCTGCTTGAGTCTCTTCCACTGCCATAGTAATGTAGGGGTTATCCTGAAAAAGCGATTAAGAGTAAGATAGACAGATAGACAGACAGACGGGCATGCAGGCAGGCACACACACACACACAAGCACACACAATGCAAAACTCACCACAAAAGTGGGCTCATTTAGCCAGCTATTCTTCAGAACTTGCAAATGGAACAACCATCCTTATCGATACATGTATATATTTTTTGTAAAGACAAACCTTTGTGACGTTCTTTTCCAAAATTTTTCCAAGATGCTCTGCAAGCTGTTGAAAGTGTGGCCTGGTTTCCGGATCTTGCTGCCAGCAATCTCTCATTATGGCATACACCTCCAGTGGGCAATTTTCGGGTTGTGTCATTCGCTTGCCCTCAGTCAGGAAGTCAAGGAGATTTTCCGTTGGTAAACCAGGATACGGAGAGCCTCCAAGAGTCATGATTTCCCACAACACAATACCAAATGCCCACCTGAAATATAATTATAGGATATTAGTGGGTTGTAGACACAAATTTCAATTTCGAGTCAAAAAATTTCTACAAAAAATGAAATTGATATCTTGAAGCCACCGTATGTTATATTTCTTCTAAGGACACATCACACACCGTTAAATTTGAGTTCGAGTAAAAGTAAGTACATGGAGCTACATGTTGAACATGGTAAAAAGTTGTCAACGAGTATTTATCAACCTAAATTTATGTATGCAAAAGCACGAAAACTCGAAATTTGCCGCCATTTCCTTTAAAATCGAGGATAAAGAAGCGAGAGCTTATATTTGTTAAGAACTATATAAATATTTTTACAGCTTCTTGTACAGTAGATACAAGATACTTAAACAATACACAGCAATGAAAGCATACTGCAATAACCAGAGAAGAGAAAGGTAGTTAGCAAAATGTTGTTCAACTTAGTCTAGAAAAGGTCAAAGAAGAAGTAAAAAACGAGTAAATTAAAAAGAATAATAATAAACCATTAAAGAAGTAAAGAGCTTGTTACGTAACATCAGGAGATCGTTACTAGCAAAGATGCCCTGGTGAAATACTAATCCGATAGCAACACGAAGAATAAACAAGGCAGTGAGTTTACTTTGCTGGTAATTATCAAAAGAACACAAAAGGTTTGCAATGGCTTCATTGACTGATCACAAATGGCACTAACATAATTCGCAAGTACTCACACGTCACTTTTCTCTGTATAGGTTCTATCAAACAGTGATTCCAGGGCCATCCACTTCACTGGCAACAAACCACTCGTAGTTTTCACGTATTCATCGTCTTTGTAAATATCTCTTGCAAGGCCAAAATCTGCGATCTTCATTGTGTATCCTTCTCCTATCAACACGTTACGAGCTGCCACATCACGATGAATACACTGAAATAAATTCACAGTGTTAAGTTCAACTGAACAAATTTGTTTCAGTGTTTTCACAGAAAAAATATAGTAAGAGATCGCTACAATTTCGGGGTTTCCATTAACCCATCGCGATGCGCATTTGATGCACGAATATTGAACAAAATCTAAAAAGACAGTTGTAGGAACACTGTTTTAGAGAAAATATCTAAAACGTTAAACCAGACGAATGACCCAATTACTACTTATTGCCTATTCCCCATTTACAATAATCTGAAGTCGAGGTTTCGTGTGAGAAATATTCAGCAAATGGATGACTCTTGGCATAATACCATGTCATCAGCATGATGTTGGTTCGATTCCCGCTCCGGGCAGTTTGAGTTTTTCGTACTCGGTTTCTCTTACAATAGTCCAGTTTTGTATTGGAAGTTCCTTCATTTATGGTACACTATGGTGTCCCAATACTTTCATGCTACACTATGGTGTCCCCAATACTTAGTAATACTTCCATTGGCCAACTTATATTACTTCTCTTACTTCCCTTACTTGGCGGTGGAAGTATTGCTAAGTATTTGGGACACCATAGTGTACCATGAAGTATTGGGGACACCATAGTGTACCATGAAGTATTGGGGACACCATAGTGTACCA
>JAOBYF010216989.1:0-10218 GCA_025403605.1 Parazoanthus darwini | reverse complement strand
TGTCCGCGAGAGGTAAAAGAAAAGTGCCAATTTTTGCAGCGTCAGTCACGTAAATCTCTGTTTACGGTTTTTGTGATTTTTCTCTGAAACCGGTAAAGATTTGAACAAATCAGCATTATTTCCATGTGTGTTATAGTAGTACCTACCAGCATGCAAAGTATGGACAAAACCGAATTTTGAGCTATGTCCGCCATTTCGATGATCATGTCTGGTTTTTACTGACATTCACTCTTAATGTGGTTTTTCAAGGTTTCGGTTTCGTTTAAAAAAACTTAAGTATCCGGAAGATGTCTACATCAATATTGGGTTTAACCAAGCTAAACTGTAGCCGTTTAGTCAAAACGAAAGAATTATGACTGTTCATACTTCTGAAGTTATATATCGATGTTGTTGTAGGGCTCTTTCTTATCGACAGAATTGGTATACTTTTTCAGTCGCGACTGATACGTGCTGGCATTTTAAACTATCCAAAAAGTCCCACCTCGTTCACTAAATAATGCCAAATTACAAAACAAATTCTTGGAAAAAAGCCTGAAGTTTCTGGGTATTGACTGTATAGTGCCCCAATGGTTTGACTTTATACGTGACCTGAAGCCGTATAAATTTTAAAAATGTAATCATTAGCTGAAAAGTGGTATGCTTAGAAATTAAACGTACGTTATTGTAAATTCAGATCTGTACGTACAAAATCAGAGAAAATCTAAAGACTAAGAACCGGTATCACCTCACGGTCAGATTTGGGCCGAGAGCGATTTGTTTTGTTTTCACTTGGAAAAGTGTCAAAGTCATTTGGTGGTAGCCGTTCGTACGTGCTTCAGCTTTGGAAACATAAGAGTAGTAAAATTTAAACCATCTTCAAAACATGCTGCAATAGAGGACGAAATGGTCGAAGTCTCTGCTGTTAAGACTGAATATATCCTTCGAAAGTTCGATGGATCAGATGGAGCGGTGGCCGACCGTTTTTAATCGTTTAGTTTGGCTTGAAATTCGATTGTTGATGACAAACCAAGTCGAAGAAGTATAATCAGCTCTTCATGACCCAAGCTTCTGGATAGTAAAATCTCAGGCTTCTCTAAATTTCGCCTCCCGAGCAAAACATGGAGGGAGTTTTGCACGCTAAAAACACAACCAACATGACAGTATTGAAAGGGGGAGTTTCCACGATATTTCGAATTTATAGGGAGATTTTACTGGATCCTAAAAAGAATCGTGTATCTCATATATTTTTTTGTAAAGATTTTATGAGCATCTTTGCACAATTCATCTTTGCTTACATCAATGCATGTGCTCAATAGTCGGGCATCAGAATATTCAATACCGGTAACAGTAGTTTTTCCAGTCGATTGTGGTTGGTTTTGCTGTTTATATGTCTGTTCGTTGGATTAAGTCGCGAGTAGTAACCCCAAATATTTGGGCCTTTTTGAGAAAGGGCCAGGAACAGGCGGGGCCATTTGACCCCCTGCCCCCTCCCCCAATATTTTTGAAATGGTTAACGGTACAGATGAAAGGTGGTCGAAATGTAAGCACAATTTACATGGTTTCGCAAATTTCAGAAAATGTTATTGCTTCCTTGCATATATGGTCAAATGACACATCGATTGTATGTAGTCTTGTATTTCGCGGAGCACCAGTATGACATTGTCAAGACTTTGTTCTGGATATTTGCTGGTTTATATTTGTAGGGTGTGCAGTTTGGTGAACTTAACCCTCCACTCCCGTGTTCTGGCTAGGACAAGTTTGTTTCGAATATTTAAACATTTTTGGAACTGAGGTGCTTATGAATATTGGGATATTTGTGTCAAAAATGGACTTTGCACAGTACGCTAAATACTAGCAATGCCTTTCGCTTGCTGCATTTTCCTTATTAAGGTCTGTTGTTTTCAGTTAAAATCATGCTTAAAGTTTTTTTAAAAACAAGAACCAATCAAGTAGTAACTAAGGGTAGGTTTAAGATCAATGAAATTTTCTTTTTTAGGTTTGTTTTTAGTGACCGTCATCATCATCATCATGATCATTATTATTATCATTCTTCTTTTCATGACTTCTTCTTCTTCTTCTTCTTCTTATCATTACTAACATAAACTCGAAATTTTATGGATTGATTTTTTATTTGAAAAGAATTTTTAAGCTTAAAAATTTTTCAATTGATGATTGATTGTAATTTCCTAGCATCTTTTTATCCTTATATTGTATTTTTTTACTATGACTATCAATAAAGTTATGTTTATTATTTAAAAAAATATTACTTTTATTGTTATTATTATTATTATTATTATTATCATTATTGTTATTACTATTATTATTATTATTGTTATTATTATTATTATTATTATTATTATTATTATTATTATTATTATTATTATTATTATAGTAGTAAATAACAATAATTTGAAACGTGTAAGGAATGGGGAAGGGAGGGACAGGGGGGTCATAACTCCATTTTACAAATTGCTTTAGGATCTAAAATGTTTACCTCATAAAAGAGATTTTTTTTGCCTTATTTTAAAAGTTGACCAATTAAAATGCCGAAATGGTGTTGTCGAGTCCAGGCTATCTAGCATTAGTATACTTGTTTAACTAAAACTATCGCAAGAGTTTTTAGATTTCTTGAAGTGCTTTTAAAATTTGCCTAATTTCTTTTTAGCAGCTGTTATTTACTGGTTAACACGTTTTTTGAAGTGATTTCTGACATGTCCTCAAAAAAGGTTGAAACATACAAAATCTAGGTTTCAAGATTTATCAAAAAATACGAAAGTTTTGTTTTAATGCAATATTAAAGACAAGTTATAGTTATTATTGATAGTTTTGCAAGATAAATTGTTTATATTGACATAAAGATGCGTACTACATATTTCTATGCAGGTTCATTCAAACTGCCGAGATTCTCAAAAAAAGGTTACGTCATTTTATCGGCTCTTGTAACCCTGGCCAGGTCTAACTAGCACGTGATAAATACCAAAAAAAAGCGTATAAAATCTGGCTGTTTAAAATAAACAGACAGTCAGTTTTATTGTTAGTTAAGTTGGTGCAAAGTGGACATAGCTGCTTTTTGTTTATTTAGTATAAAAATTAATGATTGGCTTTATACAGTGCTTTAATTGCAGCGGCACGAGTTTAGGCTAGCAGTAGCCTCTTGTTGTATAAAAGCTCAGTTTGTCAATAAGTGAATAACAGCGTATTATAAAGGTTTTCGTAAATGTACAAATGAAATCGACATTTATTTCCACGGCGAGTCTTCACTCAAGTAGTTTTTAACTGCTTTCCTCAAAATAATCGATAAAGATTAGAGGCATGGCCACGAAAACTAACTTGACATTCCTAGAAACAACTTGACCAAGAATCCCTTTCAACTTAATAATCTTTATAAAAAAAAGAAAACTGCAAACAAGTGTCCAAAGAAATCCAAGTGTGTTCACGATGCTTTCAGGACGTTTCAATTCCCGCGTTCGTTTTTTGTTTCCCGCTTCCCAGGCTGAACTGTAATTGGTCTGTTATTACAAGCTAAATTCTTTTCCTATAAGTGGAAAACGAAGAACATGGGAAATGAAGTAAAGCTACTTTTTACCTCAATTTGGGTTTCGCTTGTGGCAAACTGGTCACTCAATTCAATCATTGGAGTTTTTTGACGGTTTTCGCTCACAACGCCACAAGCTGTTTCTTACGACACGAATACAAATGAAAAATCTCCCGGTTGTTTTTGATTTTGTTTGATCCAAAACTATTTCCCCAAGTGACCGCCGAAATTGGAAGCGACAAACCATCAAGCCCTCCTGCTTCTTCACTAAACACTGCTAAACTGAAAAAATGGAGTTAAATTCTCCCAACTGGCGCGCTCGACGTACGCCCGTTCCACCCGATTTGAAAAGCCAATCAGAGGAGATGATTGGTAAAATGGCGCGAAAATTTGTCACTTGGCGTACGTCGCCAGCCGAATAGATCAATTTATTTCGAAATATATTAAAATAAAAAGACATCAACACCATGCTCTGGGGAATATAAATCCATGCAAACTCCCCAGAGCGTCGTGTTGATGTCTTTTGTTTCAGGTTGAATTTTAATATGTCGAAATTAGTCTATTTTCCTCCAAATTCGTCTCTCGATTTTATAAGTCGAATTACTCGTCAGACAGATAATTCGTCTAGACGGATAGTTCGTCTCTAGTATAAATTCGGCCTTTATTAACAACAAATGGTATGATGCGATGTTCTTGTCTTTAAATAACATCGATGTAAACGTTTTAAAGGCTGTCGTGTTTTGAAGTTTTTACCATCTGATTAAACATCTTACCGATTAAAAGTCAGATTTGATAAAAAATAAAACTAAACTAGAACACAAACTAAATGTTTTCTTGGAAAATAATATTTCGTCGAGATTAGCTTTCTTTTTGAAACAGTAACTTCAAACCGTCTTGCTTGACAGTTTCAATCTTTTTATGGGGGCGACTGAAGTTTAGTTTTAACCCATAATAAATAAATATGTGTAGTCAAGGCTTCTTTGATTCAAGTGTTCATTCTTTTCTTTGCCCGGCCGCCCGACCGACCCACCATGACAGGAGATGGGAAACGAAACATTTTATTTGGATGGCCGAATGGCCTAATTTGGCATTGCGAGTAGATGTGTGCTCGTGCAGTTTTCGCTTTTTTCAATTTTTGTAGCAAGAAGCTTACACTTCAATCACAGTTAATGTTCTTCTTTTCTTTCATGAGTCTGGTTTTGAAGCAAAATTTTCCTTGAGCACATCTACAGAGAAAACAAAACGTCTGTCGTCTCTCTCAAATTAACAAACCGTCAACTTCGCCTTCACTTCACTTCGCTAACGAGAGGTCTTTCGTATTTGTAAACACTGCCATTTTATCGCTCACGCAATCGACCACACTTTCAAAGAAGTCCTACATAGGTTTATATTTCCTTACTTTATATGAAAATATCTCAGTCTTCTCCAGCGAAGTATATTAATATAAAATATGATAAGAAAAAGTGCTCTACAAATATCCCAAGTAATACATTTAACTTCAAAACTATAAACTCTATGAGAATCACCTGACTTTTGGCAGTTAGGTAGTTCTCTAGAAACCAATTTGACTTGTCATAGTTATGTTCTGCACATAACGAAATTAATAACATGGATTACATCTATAAACATCCGAGTTTGGGCAAAAATGACCTCCGATTTGGTTTACTTTAAGTATTTCGCTTCATCAACCAGCAACCTACTTATATAAACGTACCCAACATATACAACAGTTGAAGCTGATAGATTTGCTGAGGGAACCCTTAACTAGAGTTATATAACACTTCCCCCTTGAAGTTCATTAAACCAGAAAACGAATGTGAACCTAAGTGTTCGAGGCTAATGTAGACTTAGTAACTATAACGATTTCGACAAAACAAACTTGTTTCTGTCTCATAAAGTGTTTGGAACTTCCTTAATGTTTCTGTTTTCTCGGGACCTGGGTATACACCCGTATTATCAATAATGTGACCTAAAAACTTAACAGATTGCTTTTGAGAACTCACGTTTGTTGTTTTAGGGTCACTCCGGCTGTTTGCAGTCGTTTGAGAACTGTTCTGAGTCGTACATCATGTTCTACTTGGGTCTTTCCATGCACCAATACATTGTCCACATGACATATAACTCCATCTGTACCCTCTTGGATGTTTGAAATTGCTCGCTGATACACCTCTGGAGCTGAGCAAATTCCAAAAGGGACTCGGTTAAAACAAAATCGCCGATAAGGAGTGACGGAGTGACCCTCAACAACAAGTGCGAGTTCTCAAAGCAATCTGTGAAGTTCTTAGGTCACATCATTGATGACACAGGTGTATACCAAGATCCTGAGAAAATAAAGGAATCAAGGAATTTCCAAAAACCAGATAAAGTGAATGACCTCCAACGCTTTATGCCATAATGGGACTTTTGAACCAGATGGGAAAGTTTATCCCAGACCTTGCTAACCTTAATGAACCGCTGCGACAGCTTCTGGAGAAAGATAACACTTAGCACCGGGGCCAAGTTCAAGTGCAGTCATTCCAGAGAATTAAAGAAGAGCTTGCAGTACCAAGAAGTCTTGCACACTATGACCCGAAACGACCCACATAGGATCAACTGACGTATTCAATCTAGGACTTGGAGCAGTTCTCTCTCAGCTCCAGGACGACAGGTAGCAGACGACCCATGTCCTATTCTCCGCTATCTCTGACAGAAACAGAGAAGCGCTATGCAGTCCGCATCGAAATGAAGCTTTGGCTGTAAAATGGGCGTGTGAGAAAATCTCAGATTACATCTTGGGGATGCAATTTGCACTAGAGACAGACCACAAGCCATTACTACTATTAACCTGTCGAACATGCCTCCCAGAATCCAAGAATTAAGAATGAGACTCATGATGTTTGGTCCAAAGATCGTTTATGTGCCAGGTAAAGAGCAAACGACAGTCGACACACTGTCACGTGCATCAGTATATCCAGACCCAAACAGCGAGACTTCGTTTCACTGCTCAGTCATTACAGGTCTGCCAGTAACTTCAAAGCGCTTACAAAAAGTTAAACAAGCACAAGAGCCTGACGAAGTGAGTGGTCAGATCAAGACCTACTGTGTAGACGGATGGCCAGCGTGCATGCTAATTTTGCAACCGTACTGAAGGACAAAGGCCACTTAGCAGTTGTCGGCACGTGTCCTTCTCCTCTTCGATGACAGGATCATCATCCCCTAAGACCTGCGATTAAGAACTCTAGAATGAACCCACTAAAGACATCTAGGTATCGCTAACTACCAGGCCAGAGCAAGAATGTCTGCGTGGTAAACAGGTGTTACTACTACCATCACTGAAGCAAAGACCTGAACCAAAAAAGCCCTTGATGGCGTCATCGTTTCCCTCACGGCCATGGGAATGACTGGGCATGTGCTTGTTTGAACTCAAAGGCAAGTCTTATCTTCCAATGGTTTGTTATTGCTCGAGATTGGTAAAAACGAGACGATTTCACAATCAGCAGCCACAGTAATTGATGCACTTAAAAAGATCTTCGCTGCATATGGTATCCCAGATTTGGTAATATAGGGACCACAATTTGCATGTGGACTTTTCAAACAATTTGCGACTTTATATAGATTCGCTGACATTACTAGTTCTCTAAGGCATCCAAGGACGAACGGAGAGGCAAAACGAGCAGTTTGCACTGTTACAGAAATCCTAAAGAAAAATTAAGATTCTTATCTTGGTCTTCTGAGTTACCGTTCAACTCTTCTTCAGAATGGTCTAGCTCCCAGTGAATTACCGATGGAGTGAGCCGACAACTTGGAGCGCAGCTTCCAGCCCTACCAAAGACCCTACAACCTTAGATCCAGAGAACTGATACGGTAACGTTGAGGCAGAATATAAAGGAAGATGTGCATCGCGGTAACCAGCAAAGTAATCATGATCAAAAGCACAGAGCTAAAGAGCTACCCAAACTGAGAGAGGAGAGACAGTTTGGATACGCAACCAAGATCTAGTAGGAAAGGTCTTAACACATTCATCATCACCTCGAGCGTACAGTATACAAACAGAGAAAGAAACACTGCGAAGGAACAGAGCAGCTTTAGTTCCCACAAAACCAACTAAGCCGGAACAGCAAGAAAACCACATTTTTCCTGAGCTGTTGATCCCAACCGAAGTTCCACCAGGTGAGCAAAATTGTTACACGTTCTGGTTCTGGTAGAGTTGTAAAACAACCACAAAGACTGATTCAGAACATTTGAGAAACACTAAATCCAAAGACTGATTCAAAACACCTGAGAGACACAAACAAATTTGTTTTGTTGAAAACTTTGTAGTTAATATAAGATAAGAATGTAATTCTTTTCTATTCATGCAATATTTTGAGTTTATTTCTTTTTTGTAACTGAATGTCTGTAACATTACGACGAGTACAAAAAAATTGTACGAATTGAATTGAGTTCACAATTTACAAAGAGTTTAGCGTTGGTAAGAAAACATACAAAATATAAATTCTGATAAAATTTCAGCAATGAATATTTAATTCCTAGCTCTCAGGCGAGTGTTTCAAATGCAAAATAACATTTTTACGAAGTGTTGGATTTTCATGTGTTGGATTGTGTTTCGAATAAAAAAGTTATCAGCTCTATTTATTGCAGAGAAAATACTTTTTAAATAAATAATCAAGAAGCAGTAAGTTTCAGTTGCTCTTACCAGTCGTGCGCATTCAATTAACTCTATTAAATATATGATATACTGGACTTTTTAATCTAGTGTGAAGTGCAATAAATAGCATTTCTTATCCAACACAACTTAAGTCTATTACAATAAAAATGCTGCACTAAAACTAAAATAGTCACCCCGACCATTGCTGAGCATTCAAGTCAAAACTAAACCTTTTAAAGTTGGTACCCCGATCATGGTTGAAATTTGAATCAGAAGGGTCTCGGATATTGAAGCTGTCCCTTCTTGCCTGACATGATTCGTAGGTGCGTTAATTTGCATAATACGGAGTATAATTCCGGAAAAATGTAATTCTCGACCCTCAACTTCTGGACCTAGACCTTCGACGTTTTCCCTTTGATCCTCGACTTTGAACCCTCGACTCTCGACTTTTAGCTGCACTTCGTCAAATATATTAAAATTCGCGTCATGTTTGACAGACTCAGATTCAAATATTTGGACATATAAAGACGATAAACTTATTTTGATTACGTTTGTCGGTATCACAGGGGAAAATGTTAGTATCCATCCAGAGAAAACTACATCGAACAATATTGGGAGCAGTAAATGTCCGAGTATATCGTTAAGGATAAAAAACACACCAATTTAGGCCTCGTATTCATAATAACCGTTCAACATGTTTGCGCAGAACTGCCTCAATTTAAACGCAACTACACGCCCTGGTGCTTTATCTTTGCATTTTCTTAACCCATTTTCAACCACTTTCACAGCTTTATTCCTTTGTTGTGTTTACGACCAACCGATCGAGTAAAAACTTAATTGTTTTGTCAACATCTGCTTATTAAAAACAGGAATACCATGTCTTTAATATTAAGATTTTTTTTCTTTTTCATTGTTCACAAGAAATGCATTTAAAAAGTTAACGGCTGATTACAACACAGGCAGTTCAAGCTTACAGTTTGTATTGTGGGTCGGATTACATGATTTATAAGTCTTCTATGGGAGTCTCAAAATGACAGAATATTGCTTTTAATGATGAAATAAAGTTGACTTACCTCTGGTTTGGTAAACTTCGGAAGACTAGTTTTGAAAAAAACTGTTTTTCGCCGCGCAAGCGCTGACGAGTAAGCTGAATATGGGTTTTGGTCAGAAATATTTTTTCCCGTAAGGTTTGATGTAAAGCTGACGTTTCGCGTTAGCCCTTCGTCAGAGCAGACTGAGGGATTGTGGGGAAATCAGTGTTTAAATAGTGAGGAGTTAAATTATGCGCATCGAAAAGTAAGCAGTGTCATTGGTTAGAATTTGTAGCTCAGGATTTAATTGGTCGAGAAATGTCTGAAACTATGCGAATGAAAAAGTGGGGAGCTACAATCCCCGAGTCTTTTTCCTGTCTTTTTGCGAGTCTCCTTACACCCTAGGTGTAATTTGATTCCGCAAATTTCCGTATGATCATGTGAAATGGTCTGGAAGGTTCAAGTGTCTAGCCACTGGTTTAGGAATGTAAGTGTTCGCGAAAGCGGTCACTTAGTTTTCGGCTAAATTGTCCAATGTAAAGTTTATTGCAGAAATTACAAGTGATGCAATAAATGATATTCGAAGTTGTGCAGTCAAAATGGTCGTTGACTTGACATGAACCTTTAGGTCCTTTGACGTGTGTTTTCGATTTGATGAATGGGCAGGTGTTGCATCGTTTACGAGAACATTTAAAAGCTCCTTGATCTAGGTCGGAAGGAAGCGAACTTCTCGTAAGTTCTTCTCTTCTCGTAAGTTCTTATCGCGTTGAAAGAGACGAGTGGCGGATTAGGGAAAATCGGTGCTCTTTCTGGGTTCGATTATAGTATTTTGAAGTTTCTAAGGACCGCGTTTCTAGCTGCTAAAATGTTGGGGTGGAAAGTAAGTTGAAAGGAATTCGCTCTCCATTGTTTGACACTGATGGTTTTAAGGCGGATTCCCAGCTGACGTCTTGGACTTTTTCATTTTCATTTTCATTTCTTTATTTGCCATATAATATAAGGAATACAATGTAACAATATAATAACGTTATATAATAATGTTTGAA
>JAOBYF010216878.1:0-10219 GCA_025403605.1 Parazoanthus darwini | reverse complement strand
TTTACTAAGTCGTGGGATGGGTTTGCAATACCTAAATGGGGGATAAATAATGTTTCTTTCTTGTGATTGGGTAATGGCAGATGTGCCACTCGCTCACGATTGGACATTGAAACCTGGATGTCAGTCATTGTTGCCAATCACATTAACTAGAATCTTCCAAAATTAGTAGACAACACGCAAACTCAAACTAGAAACTTACAATTTCTGTGGGTAACTCTGTCAACTTGAAATTTGGTGTACAAACTTTAAATACCAATTTGACGTTGACCGTTTCAAGAATCAAACTGCCAGCTATTGCAAACAACGCAAACTATTGCGGAATCATCAATAAGGGCACGAACCAATATAAAACACAAAACGTTGTCATGGGGATCTCCAAAAACATTCGCACTGAACGCTCAATAAGCGCACATTCTGCATTTGAGTAGCACTTGGGTACACAAGTCGAGAGGAAAAAGTATTCTAACTAGAAGCCAAAAGGATGTCAGGACCCAAACCACACGAGACTAATGTCCCTCCGCCACCAGCATCGAGCGCTGAAAGCTGGACAGTAGCAAGCATAGTTGTGGGAGCGACGGCCACTGGTGCAGCAGTTGGAATATTTGCTGGGGGAGTAGGCTGTGTTGTGGGAGGCGCTGCTGGACTTGCTATTGGATCTATGGCAAGTGTCTATTATACAGCAATCGGTCGAGGACCATAATAGGTAAACAGCAACTGTAAGATACTATCTGTTTTGCGTCAACGTATTGGTTTTTTTTTCTCCTTCGAATATACTTCACACTTAATCATAAAGGTTTTATTGCTTTCGCAGATTGATATCGAGCAAACAGTTATTGGGGATCCACACTCACTTAAACAACTCAACGCAAGGCTACAACGAGAGAATTACCGATATCAGTAATGATAACTATACATTTACATGAATAGTTTAGTAAAAGAACTTCGTCCAAACATTGCTTCTCCGGCTAATGAACTGTATTTTATCAAATAGCACACTGCTTTAACTTGAACTTGATGTCATCAGGGATTGACTGTAGTATTGGCACCGAAATACACAAAACCAACCAACACATACATTCACACTTCCCTGTAGTGAAATGTTAATAGTTTATCTTATATATTACAAGGAAAAAGTACTAACGAACATCACCAGAGTAACTTGCCTGTGATAAAAAGAAATTATATCTTCTTGTACACGCATTCAGAGATTGTGTCGACGTGTGTCTTGAACTTAATAAGGTTATTTGTTGTCGCACTTACTTAAACGAATAAGATTCGATGTACCATCACGTCTGTTAACAAAACACATTTTCTTTGAAGCATTCTATGTTGTAATGCTACGGTGTTCGAAACACTTTCTATTCCACTTATATAAAAGTGTTATTTACATCGATGTCATGAACGTAGGGGGCCAAATAGAACTCGATGTTCCACAATATCGCGCGACCTAACAATATCCTTCATCCCAACGCTCTCATCTAATTCTCCCTTTTTAGAAGTATCAGAAAAAACAACATCTTGATTCATGCGCTTTCCTAATAAAGTCGTTTTACTATAAATGACGATAGAAATACAAGAGTTAAAACGATCTTGATCGTTCCAGAACAGACAATAGCGTAGTTATTGAGACACAAATAGGAACAAATAGTTGCGCCGAGTCATGGCCTTATTACTGTTTAGCGATTGGTTTGCTAAGTAAATCTTTGTCTTAATACAGCCGATAAAAGGTTGCTTGATAAGCACTTTCTACATGGAGTTACAGCATGTCCAGAATTAACTCGAACTAAATATGGTGGGGTATGGCAAATGCCACGTATGCATCAATCATTTATACTTTTCAAAAATGTGCTGAGCAAGCACATTTCCCATGTGCGCAGTAGTTCTGTTCTACGGAATTTGTACTCATAAAACATCTTGCTGCTGGTGAAAACATTGCGAAACTACACCTGTGTCATGCTGTGTGTCTTACTCTGATGAAATTGCACTGCTAACCTGTCCAACACATTGTTCAACATGGCAGGCCTTGAAATAAAATTCCCTAAACTGAAGCGCGTCCTCCTGGCGGCGCCGCAAAAGTACTTCATTGTACGATTTACGTAACTGATTCAGTTGAAATCAAACCCCTTGCGCTAGCTTGGAAGTAATCAGTAATGAAAGCAATACTTAGCTTAAAAACAAATTCACGAATAAAATTGGCATACTTTAATATTCCTATTCCATGATCACTGCTTGATGCCACGTCATGTTACTTATAGAACCGCGCTAGTAGGTCACTTTTAGAATAACAAAGCCCACGCGCGCAAATAATAAACATGTCATTCATACAATTAGTGGTTCAGAACTGATCCTAAACCCTTGCTCAATGCTGTAAACACTTAACGAGCTAAATGTGTTAGCGATCAGGGTTTCTTGAGTGTACATTATATAAGACTATGTCGTTTTGCTGTACAGAACATTCTTAACGAGGGGCAGTTTGGAATTTGTTTTGCAAAGAATTTATGATGACTAAGTAAGTTGCACGCGCAAAGGCCAACTCCTACTGGCCAGAAAAGGGTGACTAATTACGACATGTGCTAGAAATAACTCTTTGTCGTGGATGAAGATCTACTCACTCAGCAACTTTTGGTAAGAAAAGTAAGAAGCGATCGGCAAGAAAGTTAAACGCTAAGAAAACGAGTGCAGTACGTTCAAGAATCCACAAAAGAAAATATGGACAATCGTTTCTGGAACCGTGGACCATACCACACCGAATGGCACCACAGCCCACCGAAATATGAAAAGGAAAAATACCGAGTAGAGCTCAACACTGTTTGAAATACAATATTTGTATTTATAAATTGTATTATGCAACCTGCGCTTGGTTTGTTTGTTGTCTACAGAATAGTTAGTAGAAAACGTCGGATGTGGCTGGCCCGACAGCTCAGTTCTAAATAAAACGCGCCAGTTCTATCTCAGTTCTGTCTATCTGGCCGGAAACACGCGGGAATTGGGTGAAGTATGATGGCAGAAATACACGCGCACGTTCCTTTTCCCATTAACAATGGCCAGAAATAGTTCTCTTGGGTTGGCCAGTCCTGACAAATGGAAGATGCTCTAACTAAAAGCTCACTTATTTCACTCCTACTCCCTGAGCATGACAGCACTGAAGCCAAGCTTAATGATCCATAAGAATAGGATCAACGTTCCTGAAATGTCTCTGCTACTTTAAAGTAAAGTTGAAATAAAAATTGCACATGTATATTATTTAGCAAAACTTCCACCCACAAATCAAACTACCTATTCAAAAATATTCGACAATAAACGCCACTACACAGAAATGGATGAATCATCACTTGTGAAATGTGCAGTGTAAGCACAATCTGATGCAGGTTAAACCTGTTTTGCATTAATATGAAACGTACGCACTTCTCTTGATGGTGAACCAAATTCTCACAACCCTCATATACGTCATGTTGCGTTCAATTACCATCATTTGCATACCTTATCTAATCATCACATCGCCCGAAATAGCTTGCTTTGACTGGTGCTGCTGTCAAATAATCTGTCATCGCATGAGTACAGATTCATCTTCTTCAGCTGACATATGCATAATTTTACACGGCTAACAAAATTTGCGCTTTATCATCATTCAGTAGTCATGTTACTCATAGTGGTCACGAAAACACAATAAAACGGATTAAAGGGGAATATGAGGCACAAAGCCAGTCAACAGACGCTGAAGTACAAATTACAACTTATCAACGAGTGAAATGTAGATGAAACATATGCACGTTTGCATTGTAAGCTCGCGCTCATAGGAAATCAAAAACCGCGTGGGCAAACAGATAATTCTACTTGTTCTCTTCAACTTGACTCTGTTTGAGTCAATCAAGCGAAGTTAGAAATGTGAAAAACATGCTAGGATGAATTTCTCCTCGGTAACAACATGATATTAACTCTATAAAGTTAGGTTCGAAATAAATTCAGTAGTAAACAACCTCATCAAGTTTTCCGGGAAATTACTGGTTGGAAGAAAACCAATCATAGTCTCAACTGATAGCCTTCCAACCAATCATTTTCAGACTATATTTAGCAAATCCAGTTTACGGTTGATTAAACTAGAGACAGACGATACAAAGTCGAAAACTGCTCTGCAAGGGGTTTACACGGAATACGCGCGCACGGCACTCCGTTGCTTTTTAAGTCATAGAAAATTTCACACAAGTATTCGCGCCTTCATTATAATCACTGCGACCGATTGAAAATTATGCCGAATCCATACCAAACTCCGACTCCGGGCCCTCCACGCGCAAAGCCAATAGCGAGTATTGACTGTGAAAGAGGTTGGTTTAGTGACACAATCAACATCACGCTGTCCTCGGGAGAGAAGGTAGTAATTCATCGAGAGGCATTTTCAGGTAGGTTCGTTGCGCATTTCCGTGGTTCTTCTAGTGCACAACTGTAACCAACTGGGGTCTCAATTTTCCTTCAGAATTTCAAATCAAAGAAGGAAGAAACCTCGTGAAACACTTCTCATCAAACTGAAGGTAAGGAAATGTTTGAACCTCGTAGTGTGGCAGTCCGACCTTTACCGACTAGAACAGACATTGAAAATTTCAAAATATTGGAAAAGCGCACTGCATTTCTTAGCCAGGACGAGGCTACAGTGTGCACAGCCATCCACACTGTTCCAAACTGCCCAAACAACAGTTGGGAGGTGAAAACAAGAGTCACACAAACACTGACATTACACTTGGGCCGACAAGACCGCTTGTGTTCTGAAAAGAGCCCTTCCAAAAGTCCTTCGGTATTGAAACAAGTTTACCAATCTTGTAAAAACATTTAAAGCGAGCGCAGTTGAGTTTAGCTCACAACTTTAAGAAGAATACACAGTTTTAATAGGTCTTTCACTCATTTTCAGCTGATGACACGAAATGGATACGCTCAAGCAGATAAACAGCAATATCGATGTTAACAAGTCCACAAACACTGGAAAATAAAATACAATTAACTGATGTCCTTGCTTTGAGTTCTCGACTATTTACCTCCCTAATATGGCGATAGTTACCTATTAATTTGTTGCCAAGCTTATCTCGCTTAACTGACAGAATGCGCGCCTCAACTGAATGGTGCAACAGTTTATCAAACTCGAAGTTTAACATGTTAATATGGTGTTGCGACAAGAGATAAAGTCTACATTTCGGTCCAACTTATCGGTGCGCATAAACAAAAACAATTTCTTTGATACAATCAGAGTTTCTCAGAAGCATCAGATGTGGGCAAGTCAATCAATTTCCGGGAAAGTACCTTTTCTCTCTTACCAATCACGACTTTGTGTGTTGGAAACCTATCCATGACCGACTTAAAAAAACTCTAGTCATTGGGAAAGCACCTTTTCTCCCCTACCAATCACGACCTTTGTACATTGGAAACCTATCCATGATTGGCTTCAAAAATTTTTTTGTCATTGCAATGACGTCAAAAACAAAAATTAGACTTCTACCACCTGAACACTAAATGCGGAGTCTTTATAAGCGTGCGCCACTCCTGCTGCACTTGACAGAGTCTCGGAGAATTTTAGTTGTACTGTTGCTTACCTTGCCCACAACCCGGCCCACAACAAGTCCAGAAAAAAGATGTCAAAACCACATCCAACTCCGACCGCCACCGCCAACACGTATATACGAGATCGTAAAGATATGGATTGCCACACACGGAGTTATTACAATTTATCGAAAACCCAACGGAGGTAAAACAAAGTATATCTAACAGTTTGCTTCCTCACAAAATTGCAACTCACACCCTATCATCCCCTCTATAAAGAATACCACACCGATAACGGATGTCAGCTGGGTGATGCAGTGTCCCTTCCAGATGGTCGCACGCAAATAAAAATACTTGCTTCCCATGGGGGTGTTATTACGGTCACAAGAAACGATGGTGAGAACTCTTTAATGTAATTGAGCCTCTGTACAACTTTGAAATCATCAAAAACTCTCCAGCGAGAATACATTTAATTTATGTGTGCACTTTCCGCAGGGTACACCGTGGAGCCTCCAATGCCTATATATTCAGCTCGAGTTCCTGTTTAAGGTAACGAAAGTTTCAGTCATCGAAAATGCCGCATTGCTACAACGCTTAATATTGAAGGAAACGTTTCAAATAATCACTAGCAATTCGGTATTTCACTTCGAAGTTTTACTTTCTTGTTTTTACTGATCGTTTATACGTTTAACACTCACATGCTTTGTCAGCATTTCTATCACAATTTCTGCTGACGATAAACTTTTCCCTCTGTTTCTAGAAAGATGCTTGTCAAGACGTCCAACAGCGTTCTGGTGACACATTGTTTATTGTTACAGTATCATTCCTTAATAAAATAAACTTTCAAAAACTTGAAGAAAGTTGCCTGATGTATTAAAACAGTAATGTATAATGAACTATTCTATTAGGTAATTAATCTCAAACACTGTTGAAAATGATCGCACAATCTTATTACCATTACTTGTACAAGTGAACACAAAACTGTGAACCCTATCGCTTGGAATGTCATTCCTACTCAATCGGTTTTGCGAGCAGCTCCTAAACCAATGACCATTGGAAAGTGTGTTTCATATAAGCGCGCGTCCATTTTTTCCTAATTTGTGCAGCTTGACGGTAAATCTGGCATTTTATTTGTATTTACACAGTGAATAAGATAATTTATACAATAAATTAATACAAAGCAATTGGTGCGTGACATAAATTTGGAACGCGCGCAAAATATCAGTCACCCTGATCAAACTTGTGACTCTCCACACTCGTCAAACCCACACTCAGCAAATGAATTTGCATATTGAAGTCCATTTTCTCTAAACGGTTACAACGAGATTTTCGGTTTTGGATTACTAAAGGAAACTATGCGTGGAAACCATACGCCTCCAAGTAGTAAGTAGTTATGCAAGTGAGAAGTAGTAACTCGAATCACACACGGCATATTTCGGCGTACTTGAGTGTTGGTGATGTGAAAGGGCCTCAGTCCAAGCAAGGTACGTCATATTAGTAGTGTTAACAGAACAAGGCCAGGGAGGAAGAGACAGATGCTACACGGAAAACTTTTTTCGTGCGAAGGACAGATGCGTGTTTACCAGAAAGAAAACAAACAACGGGAACACTATGTCTTCTCCACATCTCGAATTGAGAAACGCCGAGCCATTCAAAGGTAAGATGTATTCAACATAAACTCATAAAACTCCTGGACATTAATTGCGCGCATTTTCGATCAGATCGACAAACGAGGCCACAACCAGAAACAGTGCCTGACTTAACTAAATCAATGGTAGAGCGTATGCTTAGGAAACGAACATACGGTCTGTACAACCGACGCGGAGATCATTTTGTCAATGTGCTAAAAATAAGCCACATGACACAATACGTCACATTTTGCCAACGTTCAAAAATTGCACCATTCTGAGCACGTGATTAGTTTAGTTGTTAAGCGAGACAACAGAAACGCACTGTTAAGAACGTACAGTTTAAAACCCGCAAGTCTTAGTCTAAATCACGGTTGAAAATGTCTCGGCTCGGTGATCGATCGTGTGGACCAAGACCTCGAAACACACAATGTCCACCTGCACCACCTCGAAAAGTTCATACGATACGCTTAGACCTTGGGCATCGCCTTGATATTTGTGTTATTAATGTTTACAGCAATGGCGGTGAGTCGAGATACTGTTGCGATTTCGTAACTGCTAAACAACGTCAGTCAGTTTACTATGCTTTTTTTCGTTTAGAATTTGAAGTTTCTGGACCACTGGACCAATTACTTGAAGGAATTGAAATCGAATGTCACAACAAGGTAACACATTTGCGAATTTCGTTATGAGCGATTAATAGTCAAAATGTTCGCTTTCAAATTTCAGACTGCAGCAAATAGAAAAAAGGGTGAAAGCGACACTGTTACTTCTTAGACACGACAATACTGTAGTGGTTTGAAGCGGAACACCAGGCTCACGACAACCTACGAACACAAGCGTAGCTAAACCAAAATAATCTTCATTTGAACGTGTGCTGTAGCTAGCGTGGCCTGAATGAATTTCGAAATGCGGCCAAGAAAATATCGCCCACCTTCTATGCAGCGTTTTCTTTTAAAGAAGTTACTTTCCTTGATTTTTTGGTTGATCTGTAAATCAAGTGCTTCTAAATTTGTAGGAACTTCGCTATATCTATTTGGTATTTCAATTTCTTGTTCACGAGGTTAGCTTCCGTGATCTCACTTCGCATTTTGTTCAAACAGGATGTGGCACTCAAGAAGAAGTAGTTGACGTGTTCTACACGGTACGTGCTATGTCCACATTCAGAGTTAGTTGTCAGCAAATAACTAACCAGGCGTACTGGAAAGACAATTTTCAGAGAAACTTTAAGCTGCTTAACCGTCTTAGTGACAGTTCACAACATACGTATCTTACGTTTCTCCTTCTGGTCTCATTTCAGACACTGCAATGAAGAAGATTGGACAATCACCATACCTGTTGTGCGATTGTAATTTTTACCTAAAGTTATATACATTGTAATAAATCGAACGAGAAGCAACCAAATTTTGTTATTATTTGAACTCGTGTCAACAGAGTAAATCACAGAGAGTAATATATGTTAATTTTGGTAACAAGCACTGAATACAAATTTCTCTCAGATTAAACTGAGATCGAAGTATTGACAAGAAAAGAAAAACCCTCGTATACAGAGGTATACCAGCCGTCAGTAAAATGAGACTTCATCCTTCTGAGTATACGAAAAAAACACGCAAGTTTCTATCAGTCAACAAAATCGACACAATTGATGCAACTTAAAGCTGAACATCGACCGCCTCTTTACATTGTTAGTATCAAAACCACGCGCTCTCCAAATAAAGCGATGTAGTGCTCTCCAAATAGTGCGTGTGGCTCTACATGCCCAACATCCTTTACAAACTTGTACACCGAAGCGACTAGTAACTATTACTTGAGGGCATGAGTTCAGTGTCCCCTAAAACGCGTGGTTGTCAGCAGAATGCTAACGTGGAGACAGTGCACGGTGCTTTGTAGTATAGAAAGATGATGACTGTCTAATCGGGGCCCTGAGAAAAAAATCGCTGACAAAGCATAAAGTACCAGCAAGTAATCTTCTGTAAATATTTTGACTCTATTCAAATGAAAACACTAAAATAGCGCACAGTTTTGCCAAAACAGATAACGAGTCTGCTTTTCAATTACTCGTAAGTAGGTGCTTTTAAGTATATGAAATGGGAGGAATAAAAAATGAAGCAATGACAATGTAGACTATGAAGACTAAAATAAGAAAAGGGAGGAAGAACTGGAAGAAAGAAGCAAGTTAATGAAAGTCATGGATAGCAAAAAGTTTAGCACTTGATTTATTGAGGTCGATATGAATCTACAAAGGACACTGGAATCCCAGAAACTTAATTATTGCAGGAAAGTACACAATTCAGTTTGTATTCAAACACCGATATAGGCAGTTTATTTTGCAAAATAATTAGCTTCTGGAAGAGCTGGACAAAGTTCAAGAACGTGAGGTCAACCATATTAATGCCTTGAAACAATCCAGAAAAAAGCTCAACTTGAACTAATAAGCTAATTTCTACCTGTTTATACTTGAACGTCATATTTTGGATCTGTTCCGCAACCTCGTCACCATTTTATAAATGCGCCCAAATAACAGCCCAAACTAGATTCGTGACACATTTTCAAATTTTAACCGGAAAACGATGCAAAAACCGATTCAGGTAAGAGTTTGTACCGACATATTACTTATGCTCTCCTCAATCGAAATAATCATTCTTACCCGCGCAAGATGGACGTTGTGGGGGTATTATATAGGCTTTGGTGATTTAAGTGTCTTGCAGCCATAATCATGACAGTATAATCCGCCGGGAAAACATAGTGTAAAACGTGCGCGACCTTTCATTTCTAACTACATTCTAAATTCTGACGTGCATACTGAAGACAATTTGCTGTGAGCAAATGAATCACCGGTCGCACATAACCACAGGCTCAATGAATGACTACCCAATGAGCACCGGAACGCGAAAAGATAGTATATCGGGTAACAAATTGGCTCTAGTTAATAATTCCAAAAGAGAGCACACGAAAGTTTTCGTACTGATAATACATTTGGGTCAAACATTAGAGTTTCTCAGAAGTGTCACATTTGAGTTAGTCAATCAATTTTTGGAAAAACTCTGTGGTGTATGACCAAGGTTCGT
>JAOBYF010216767.1:0-10220 GCA_025403605.1 Parazoanthus darwini | reverse complement strand
AGATACATAAATACATACATACATACATACATACATACATACATAAATACATACATACATACATACATATATGCATACATACATACATACATGCATACATACATACATGCATACATACATACATACATACATACATACGTGCATACGTACATACATACATACATACATACATAACTACATACATAGGTAGATAGATACATAGATACCTCTATTAACATGATACAACAATCTTGTTGACACTGTTAAAGCTATCAAAAAGTAACAATTACAAAGTCTATAAACGCATCTACACAAATTTGTGATACTGTTTCATATCTTCATAACACGTGTTCTTTTATATATTGTGATGGTAGCTGCCTGTTAAAAACTTCGCATTATGCTTCAAGAACAAAATGAATCAGTTTTTTGAAACTTTCTTAAGTTGAATTATGGCCTTCCTTGTTGTGATTAAACATTGTTAAAAACGATTGCCAGACAAACATTTGACTTCCCACAAGTTTACTCAACAATCAGTTTTCGCGCTTCAGTTAATAGACTGAAAACCGAGTGGACCTTAAATGAAAATTGCAACAAACAGTTGAAATTTGAACCAGTTGTTGCTGATTCTTTATGACAGAACATCTCCGCTCAACTGAACACACATCAATTCCACATAGTCTTGGTTTGTCGCTTTCAAGTGGACATTGTAGTGGCCCTAAAATCAGGAAAGAATGTTGTAACAGTTTGGAATTCTGCAAAAAGTACCATATTTTAGGAAATATTATAACTCCTAACAATACATGTCTGTCCACGGTATGTGGATCGATCGATTACAGGACTGGTCATTTTCACGGGTTTGTTGTGCTTAAAATATTAAAAAACCCACGGGTTTTAAAAGATGATCTGAAAGCATATCACTCCCTTATACCATGTACTGAAACAATGTACTGAAAAAGGATCCCGGAATATTTATAGTTGTTTGTCATATATTGACGTGGATAACGTATAATGATCTTCTATCTTAGCGAATTGGATCTGGCTTTCGTTGTGAATTAAGAGAGTTTGAAGCGACAAAACATCGTAGAAAATCAAAGTTGAAACAATGCAAAAACGACTGCTTGAGGGGACCCCCCTGGGAAACAAAGAGAAAATGAGTTTTGTGTGAGATAACTCCATAATTCTGAATGATGTACTAAGTAATGCTTGTATGAGCGAAATCCGTGGTCTACGCTGTAGCACCGTCTGCATGATTCTGCATGGTTTTCTCGTGGACAGCCCTTAAGACACTCCAATCTGTTCTAGTTGTTAAAGGCGAATTCCCAGTAACACTTCGCAACAGAGGCAACTAAATTCCTAGTCATCCAGGGAAAAACGGATTCACCGCCACTCCTATGCAAAGCGACGTTACTCGAATTCGGGATAATTAAAACGATCTAAAATTGATCCAGGTGGAACACTTAGAGAAATTAATGAACTGAGAACTAAGACCATTAAACCAAAGCAGAGAACTTAGAGACAATGCTCCGGGAATACGAGACTGTCTTCAAAGGAAAAGGGGTATTCCGAGACAAAAACACCGGCAGAGAGATAGAGGGCCATAGAGGTCAAGCTAGCAACCCCGATAGCACAGAAACCACGACACGTTGCCTTTCACCTTCAGCAACCTCTTAAGAAATGGCTTGAACAGGGAGTCGAAGAAGAGGTAATCGAGAAAGCCCCAGAAGAGGAACCGATAACATGGTGCTCACTGTTCGTGGTGCAACCAAACCGAAGTAGACAGACGTAGAGAAAAAGAAACTATAGCCCCAAATGATCAGAGCCAGTATTGACATGAGAATACCCAACCAGTCAGTGAAACGCAACCACTGTGTCCAGTCATCAAACGTGGGAGCCTTTGTATACCAGCTACGCGACTGCAAGTTATACTGAAAGTTTGACCTCAGGTAGGGATACCATCAATTGGCATTAGACCCATAAACAAGACAAGTTGCAACATTCAACACACCATGGGGAAATTACAGGCCTAGAAGACTAATAGTTGGAGCGAAGTCATCACAAGATGTATATTTGACCAAGCAATGTTCAGAGTGTTCGGCGACATACCCATTGTGCCAACCAGCAAGATGACATTCTTCTGGAGGGGGATGAAGTGGAACACGACGAAGTATTACGAACAGTGCTTCAGCTAGCGAAAGACCACGGCATCCCATTTAACAAAGAAAATGCCAGTTCAAGAAGGAAGAAATTGAATTCTTTTCCAAAGATAGACTGAAACCATCAGCTGACAAGGTCAGAGCGACCAAAGAGTGCGGAGTACCTAAAAGTAAGGAATCAGTCCGCAGCTTCCTTGGAATGGCAGGTTACCTAGACAACTTCATCGACAACTACGCAACCATTGCCACGCCACTCTACCAACTAACCAGGAAGGAGACGAACTTCAGATGGGGAACGCCTTCAAGAAATTACAAGTTAGTTTACGAAACAGGCAAGGATGAAGCTGACCCACTCGACTACATCTCCAGACATCCGCTACCAGAAACAAGAGATGACCACACGGAGAGAGTTGTGCGATGGACAGTGAACGCTAAACATGCCTTAGTCATAGAACGATATAGAAAAGAAACTCGTAAAGACCAAGTGATGCAGAAGTTGGCAAGGATAGTTAAAGGAACTTGGGAGAAGCACATGCGAGACAAAGACCAAGGACCATACCTGCAGATGAAACAGGAACTGTCGATCACTGAATAACTAATCTTTCCCGAGAACTAAATTGTACCGCCAGAAATGCTGCAGAAGAAGGTAGTCCAAATAGGACATGGCCTGGGACACTTGGGGAAGACCAAGACAAAACAGATGTTGAGAGAGAAATACTGGTTCCCGCTGAAGAATAGCATGACTGACAGAGTGATTGATCAGTGCTATGAGTTCCAATTAGCTACAAGGAACAGTAAAGAAGAACCTACCAAAGCTACAAGCATACCCATCCGACCATTGGATACGGTATCTGTTGACCGCGCAGAACCATACCCAGATGGCGACTACAATCTTGTATTCATCGCTACCCAGTAGTTGAACCGACATCGTCAACAAGTTCCCAGGAAAACAAGGAGAAGCTAAAACGTGTGTTTGACAACGGGCCGACATTCAACTCGAACGAATTCAAAGAGTTTGCAGAGCAAATGGGATTCCAGCACCACAAAATATTTCCATTACATCCTTGAGCAAATGGCGAAGCTGAGCGGTTCATGCAGCTGCTGAACAAAACAGATCAAATGGTTAACCTACAGGGCAAGGATCGTTACGAGAAACGAAACGCTGTAAATATGGCATGCTCATTGCTTACCGGTCAACACCACACCCAGCTACAGGAGTTACACCCTACAATGCGATGAGAGGGGCAGCTGTGAGGACCAGGTTAGACTTTGTCGAACCAAAGACACATATTACTGAAGAAGATGAGACAATCAACCTTAAGGTGCGGAGTACAAGCTCAAAATGAAGCAGAAGAGGAAGGGAAGACAGACACAAGAATGCAAACTACTGCTAGGTGACTATGTACTAGTCAAACAACCTAAGAAGAGCAAGTTTTCTACATTATCAACAATATCCAAGGCTCTCAAGTAACAGCACGACGAACCACAGATGGAAGAAAAGTTTTCAAGTCACTTCAAACTGGTCAACACGGTATAAATTAACACTGCTGACGATGGACCTGGCAAAGGCTGTATACTCCAACCAGTATCACTTTCAACCCAAGATGAGCATCGAAAAGAAACCTTACGTAATGTACCCATCGCAGACAGTTCAAACCTCCAACAGGAAGAACACTCAGACGAGTCGCAGACACCTGATCTACCGAACACAGAAACTGGTACACCCCAACTAATGACCATGAGCATTGGTGCAGGTACAAGCCATACTGAGGCGACCGAGGGAACAAAAACGGGGAAGGAACCACCCACAATCAGCAGCCTACCTGGAAGGGAGAAGCGCCTACCAGCTATGTTTAAAGACTTTGTGTTAAAATGAACTTCGTTATTGAGGACTTGTTGATATGAACTTTGCTAATGAGAACTTGTTTAAGTTGTTTATTAGCTGTATTGACTGTTGTCGCTAAGCTGATAGTAGCTTACTAATGAACTTGATGAACTATGTTTTTTTTGTATGTTTGTAGTATCCAGTTCACTCAAGGTTGTATGCACGTGTGTGATCACATAATATAGTTTAGTACCAAATGTCATGGCGTCTGTAGCATACATAACATGTATTAAAAGATACTGTACCTTAGGCAATAGCTGTTTCCTGAAAACCAGTCCGAAGTGAAAGGAAAACGTACCTATGGAAAGTATTAAAAAAAGATTGGCACATAGCATCTTGTTCAAACGCCTTGTATCGGACAATGGCTTCAACATCTGAAGAGAGGTAGGGAGAAGGGACAGCGCCACGAAATTTCTAAAGAAAATGTTTGCAAGGGGCAAAGAAAGGCGCCGGTATATGGGAGGATTGAAAAATGGTCCATAAGAAAGGTTTTTTCAAACATGCCCGCCTCGTATTGGACAATGCCTTCAACATTAGGGGGGAGGTAGGAATTTTGGGCAGCACTACGAAATTTCTACAGGAAATGTTTCGCAAGGGGTAAAGAAAGGCGCCGGTATATGGGAGGACTGATAAATGACCAGTCTGTGAGAAACGTTTTTTAAATGGCTTTTAAATATGCCCTCCGAAAATCCACACCCTGCATTTTAGGAGAGTTGTATTCCAAATTTTGTTTATTAAAAGCCTTGACTGATTGGAGTGCGTAGCGGGCAACATGTAAATGTTTGAAAAGATACAGATGCTTCATTTACTCACCATTTGCGAAGACTGGAAGCTTGTCTATCACCGGCAACGCTGTAATTGGTTCAGAAGGTATGGGCCCCGACATGATGAGGGATCCGTCTAGGAAAAGAGTTCCTTCAAGAGCAAAAATAAAGACATCCACCCCTAGAAGAAAGAATGCTGCTCAAATTTCCTCCATTGGATATTTAAGATTTCCATCACAGTAAGAACAAATATATCCACTCCAAAGAAGAACGTATTTTATCTCAAATTCCCTGCATTTAAATTACCAGGGTTCCGCAACTCCAAAGGAAATGGTTCCTCTAAGAATGATAACAAATACATGTATCTTCACACAAAGGAAGAACAAGTATTGCTCGAATACCCTGCACCCAACATGATAAGGCTCACCGTATTCTAGAAAAAAGTTTACAAGCGTAGCCTAGGTAAAAGTATGAGTGAAACGCCTTTCCTTAGACCAAGTCCTTAGCAAAACCACTTGTTGGTTAAAATTTGTGCATAGAAATTATTTAGATTACTGAGCAAGCAAAATTTCTTTACTTTCACAATTATTCAGTATAGACATCAACGGGAACCCAAGGCGTCGGGAAGGGAAGACAAAGAGGCGAAAAAAATGCGGAGGGAAGGGGGACGAGTTGGGAACTGGAGAGAAAAAAGGAATGGGAAATTGGGAAGGAGGCGTATGTCCTTGCTTTTTGCTCTCCCGACGCCCTGGGTTCCGAGGATGTCAGTATAGACAAATTGAATAAAGCTTAAAAGCATGAGACAACGCAGATTTATTTAGTCGCAATAAGTTGAAGAACTTTTGGGTTTTTCTAATTATTGACTTAGTCGATAGAATCCCCAAACCACCGCACTACTGATTGACTATAGATTTTGCAAACTAAACAATGTTATCGTGTTTCCTAGGTCAGTGAGTTGGGGCGTTTTTTATAGATAAATCAGTCAGTAAGTACAAACTCTTTTTGTCATAAAATTGTTCCTTAGACAAAAATAATCGGTTTGATCGAAAACAAGCTTAGCAAATTTCACCAAAAGCATAAAAAACACTTCGTATGATCGTAGGATTTGACACAAAGCTAATCTGTTTCCAACTGACCACTGCTTAGAATTGTTGTTGAAGTCAATCTCATCATAAATGGATTGATTAAAGTGCAAATGAACCCCAAAACCTTTTTTGCTATCCCAGATTATAATGCAATGTACTTTTCGTTCAAAAATGCAAACGTTTGGACATTTCTACACCTTCCGAATCTTTTGGCCGCGCTGGGGGAGATTGTAACTGAAAAGGGTTAGTGATATCAAGACGAGAACCCCGCATCGGTTGCTTTTCAGAACACGCACGGTTTTCAAAACTTGTTGTAAAATAAGTAATCCTTGTATTGTTGGAATTTGCAAAAATAATGCTGATCCATGCAAAGGCGTATACATATTTTATATTCCATTCTACAAGAGTGAAGATGACCAACATAATGTCATTCACTTTTTTTGACCTAGATCTGTAAAAACTCGGTCATGCAGACACAAGGTCACGATTTTCAATGCTCTACAAAACCGAAGGAAAATTTCGAACTGAATAGTTTTTTCAGAAATTGATCAAGAAATACAACCAAAATATATAACTACAAAATTTGTCTATATGCATTTCAAAGAAATAGCACTTTGTTCTTTATTGGAAAACATAGATCAATGCTATGACGTTTGAGGAACTGACTGCTTCATAACTTGGTCCCAGGTGGCCAGGTATGTGTGTTATAGGTCATGTGATTTGGTCACGTGAGGGTGAGGAAAGTACCAATGTGAAGCTGTCAGGGTATCCGGCTACAATACAAAACCTCTAAGTTTTGCAATAAGACAAACAAATTTACATATTTTAATGCTTTTTTAGTCAATTTTGTATTTTTAGGAAATCCTCTTGAACGAGTTTTCAAATGCTTTGAAATTAACCAGTAAGGTAACTTCTTCCGATCAAGTTTTCAAAATAGCGAAACTTGATTTTTATATATTTCAAGTTTAAGAGGACGCTAGAAAGTTGTAAAAACCGCTTTCACGATCATGCGCAGAACAAGGTTAGGATTTAGCTGATGAGTCCTTGCATTAATTAGTAAACATGGCAGAGTGGGTGAAAAAGGTAAAATAATCGATAATTTCTGCAAGAAGATAAACAATTAAACTTCAAAAATGTCAAAGAGTAATCTAAACAGGAGTTGTGACCGCTTGCAAAACTATTACTTTGCTCTGCGCACGCCAGCGAAACCGGCTTGTTCAATAAGTCAGGGCACTCACTTGGTATTATTCGGAAGTATGCAGAAATCACAATTGGAGGGACTGTCGAGTTTTGATATAATATCATACGAAAGCCAGGGTCCGGAGGACCTACAGGTGGAAATATTCGTTAGAATGATGCAAGAGTCTGCCCAGGGTAAACGGAATAGAAACTTTACTTCTTTCGTTCAACCAGTTTGCTTTTCAGTCAGGAAAAATAGCACACACTCCCGTCTGTGTACTTTATCTAGGAATGCACCATACCAATTGCATATGGTGCTTGTGTTGTTGATGAGTTTGAAATCACCCTATATTGGTTGTCTCTGATCTTTTTGGGTTTTGCCGGTTTTTTAAAATTAAAAATGCTCCTCGACAACAAACTCCTCTGCTACTTTCGTTAAGACCGGTGATAAGGAAATCGGACGTAGGTGCTTGTTAACATCTTTAACCCTCGGACGATCAAGCTATTTTGACTAACACTTAAGCCCAAAGTTTAGGACTTTGCTTAGACAGTCACACAACCGAAAACAAAATGTTTTTGAGCCTTATCTTCCCCACCCTCCGACTACGAACACATTTGGTTTTAGCGACGCCATAGTTGTCTGTGCGGCAGTTTCAATTTACAAGCGGGATATACGGTATCACCAGAGAAAGTAAAATGGATTAATGCTGACAACTCCTGGATCTGTTATCCAACAGTTACACTTACCACAGTACTTGTACGATATATTCTCCATTTTTATACCGTAGAAACTAATCGACTTCGGCCCTGTGACCAAAGGCAAGGTTGCTGCACATATCGCTTCGCTACTGAGAAACACTACAACAATACAGCCAAAAGATCCAAATAATAATGAGTTAGACATTATCGAGAAGTCTAAACTTGTTCATACGCCTTAAGCTCTATATCAGTGGGTTGTTACACAAATCTCATAAAATGCACAGACAAATAAATAGATAGTTCCCTCTCGAAACTGAAATGTGTGACTGAAACTCCTATCCGGGTAGTGTATTTATTTATATCTCCCAGTTTTCAAAGCTGGAACGTGTTGCGAAATTCAGCATAGTCTAGGCTAATTTCCTCGCATTAAATTCTTGCTAAAGCGTCAGAACTATATTTTTTATTTTGGTTAATATTCTCTTTTTCTTGCTTAAAGATGTTAAGTTTCTTTTTCAATCATATATTTAAAACAACTTTCAAGTTTGATGGACTGCAGTTAGTTAATAACAGTTTTATGTTTATTTTTCACCCTTTTTTGTTTTGTTGTTTGTAGCTAAATCAGATCAATTTTTAATTTACTTCAACTCAATTTCACCGCATGAATAAACAGGAACTTAGACAAAAACTAAAACTGATTGAGCTGAAGTATTCGAGCGGGGGATTCCCATGAGCGGAAGGACAACTGTAGCCTAGAAAAGTGACAAAAGCGGGATAAAAACAGGAAACTTAGTTCTGCAGTTGTTTTCATATTTCTATTAGAATGCTTTTCTGTAGTGACTGTAAGTTTCATAAGTTTCCGTGAGAAAACTATAGGTCCTTGCTATTTAAACCGATAATAGCTATTCCTATTTCAGTAATAGCTGGGCACCAAATGAAGCACGTTTGACTCATCATTTATAATCTTTCTGGCAAGAAAAAGTGTTAAGATAATACGTTTGCTTGGCCGCGCGCCGTTGTGATTTGTGTTTCTTTTGTTTATGTGGCTTTGCTTTAAAAGCAAAATTTTTAATCCTCTTCAAAATATGGTACATTCTTTATCCCTAATTTACAAAAAATTGCTTTTACCGTTGCCTTTTTTACCTTGAGCAGTCCTCTGGCATTGTAGTGCTTAAGTGTAGTGCTTACTCTACATTTGTTGAATGGCGTACGAGTGACATGTACTGAAAAAGCAGCACTTCCCCCCTTCCAGGTATACGTAGGAAACCAATGTTCAGTGATTTCCGTGAGAAATAGGAAAAGATGATAAAAGCATAAGCTACCATGGACATTTTAGGTAGGATGGTGGGGTGTGGGTAACTAACCCTAAAACAATTCACAAATATTCCTACTGATATAGTACGAGGCCATACTTTATTTCGCTCCCCAAGGGGCTTTTCAGGATACACTGACGCAAGGAAACCAGCTGCAGGGACGGCACTGACAGAAAAAGCCCTGTCGCCAATGTAGACGTTTCAGAACGTGGCTGAACAAAGAGACTTCTTGTGGTAGACCAAAGTTGCCTGGTAAGCTCAACTAGTTTAAGGAGGTCAGATAGATATGGTGGTGCCATGTTGTTTTTGATCTTGTACACAATAATAAGAAGCTTAAATTTAAAGCGTGATTGAACATGTAGTTGAGATGTGATTTAAAATTCAGGTGCCTATCCACGGTCACACCAAGGTTACGACTCTCAGACTTGGAAACGAGAGCACAGTTTCCAATTGTCATAACGGTAAATTTGCAAAATACTTGAGGAAACTAGAGAGAAAATTCAGGAGTTCATTTTTTTGTCGTTTACAAAAAGCTCATTATATAAGCTTGGCCCTTGGTTATTGAGACAAGCCATAAGTCGAGCAATTTCTACCGCTTTGTCGGATTCTTTTAAAACGATGTAGAGCTAAGCATCGTCTGCATACACCATTGCATCGATAGATTGGGCCGTGAAAATTTCTTCAATAGGGGCAACGTAGGGTGAAAACAAGATAGGACCAAGAACAGAGTCTTGAGGAACACCATGGGTTAACGTGACCGTGGAGAAAACCACCTCACCAATGCGAATAAATTGAGAACGGTGAGAAGAGTAAGACTGAACTCACTTCATTACTGTACCAGTTATACCGAAATAGATTTAAGGTTTTACTGCAATCAAATGTTTTTCAAAATTTCTACAAATGCATTCAAAATAAGAAGTTGGTTTTGCAAACAAATTCAACGCAGGAGATAAGTTCTTCGAGATGGAGGACGAGTTTAGGAAATAGATAGATAGATAGATAGATAGATAGATAGATAGATAGATAGATCGATCGATCGATAGATAGATAGATAGATAGATAGATCGATCGATCGATAGATAGATCGATCGATAGATAGATAGATAGATAGATAGATAGATAGATAGATAGATAGATAGATAGATAGATAGATAGATAGATAGATA
>JAOBYF010216656.1:0-10221 GCA_025403605.1 Parazoanthus darwini | reverse complement strand
ATTCTCAGCACTAGAGAAATCTAAATGAGAGTATTTGTTCTAAGTTCTAAATTGGAGTATATCAACAGAAAATACTTTCAGGGAACCCCTGGCCTAAGACATTTAAAACTTCTCAAGTTGGCATACATTCAATTTCAGTTACAATCAAAAATTACAGATGAAACCAAAACCTTTACCTTGTAGACGACTGTCTTCTGTTCTTTTTGACTGACAATACTTCGCAGTTCCTGCAAAACAATCAAAAGTTGCTTAGATTACTGACAGTGAAAGGTTTATCAAACATGTTATTAACTAAAGTAAAATTACAGTAGACTTCGTTCTCTCTCTTTCCTTTCCTCAGAACGGAGAAAAGCAAATAAATGAGCGGCAACTGCCGGGAGTCAGCGAGCAACAGCGAGCTTGCCGTTCATTTGTTTTTCTTAATTCAGAGGAAAGGAAGAGTTGCGCCCGCGATCCTCGCTTGTGGCTTTATCGCTGATGTGTAGAGACTTGATTACAGTTGGGTTACTTGGCAAGCTCATTAGCTAGAATGGCCATTGCTCTTTTGTTATCTAAATGCAGTAAACAACCGCTGCAAGATCAGGAATAATGGTTCATACGAATGTTGCATTCCATCGCTGATTGGTTAATAACTTAGCGGAAAAGAATTTGAGTTTCAGGTGTCAATCAAACAATCCAAGTGTCAAAACAACCCAAACCTTGCTGACGATATACATATTATTAGTCATCTTCCCTGATAAATCAGAACGCCTATATATAGCTTTGTAGACCTACCATGTGTCTGTATCGGCGACTATGCACACTGCCTCTGAAATAGGCTCATCGAGGACAGAGTTCTGTTGATCATAAGAAAAACTCTTCAATTGAAAATTGACGGAAGGGTTTTATAGTGTTCAGCACAGAAATCCTTCTCTTGCAAAATAATTCAGAATGAACGATTTACGTAACTTTAAAATTGTTAGTAATAGTAACGGTAAAAAAATTTAGCCATTTTTTATTCATTTTATCAAAAGCAAATATTTGATAATACTACTAATAATAATAATCTTTATTGTTATTATTATTATTAATATTAATATCATTATCATTATTATTATCATTATTATTGTTATTGTTATTATTTCTCTTATCAAGGAAGCAAATATATAGCACTAGGGAAGAATTTTTTGAAGATGAATGTACGTAGATAACAAAACATAATTTTAACACACACGCTACGTTCCTATAAAGAGTATTAGAAAAAGTGAACTCAATCGAATAAAACCACTTTAATTTAACTTTAATAAGAAACTGATAACTTTACGATACGAATACAATATATAATAATTAGTTTGATCCCATACCTGAACGGACAACCTTAGATCACTTGAGAGATCGGCCATGAAGTTCTTTGTGCCTGTTCCTTGAAGTACAAAGTCTGGAAGGTAGCTCTCAGAGACACTGGTGCGAGAAGAGATGAGAATAGGAGCAGCGACATTAATTGTGTAGCAAGGCTGAGTGTACGATAAAAGGCTTAAATATAAGAACAACTATTATAAAAACACCGAGGCTATGGTTTATTAAAACTTCAAGAGCTGTTTAAGAACAAACAGAAAAGCTTGTATTATCTGAAAGACGTCTATTTTCAAAGGTCAACGCTGGAACGAAATTTCAAGTCACTGGATGTCAAACAAGACGCAAATCATGTCGTAATTCAGCGCCGGATTTTGCTGAAATGATTTAGGGGTTTAATGAAGATATAACTCAGTATGTTTAAGGTAATCTACAGTACAGTACAGAAATAAACAAAAACCTGAATTAGTGAATGTCAAATGGCCAAATTTCGCGCTAATTACCGTGAACAAAACATTAAATACACTTAAGGCTACTTTTCGCAGGATCTAACTGAAACATCGTTCAGAATTCGGCTGTTAAACTCATTGGAGAATAAGACAGACCTGCAAGCAAATGTGTCTCGCGATTTCTCGATTGATCTCATGTTAAAGATTCAAGACACTTTATGGAAGAAACTTTTGGGCAAAAAAACAGAAAATGATAATCGAACTGAAATATTAACAATCTAAAACTTGGAATAATGGAGATCAGTAAAGGGCTAAAGCTGCTGTAAAAGTGGTCAAAACGGACAAAAGCTAGAGAAAAACGAAAGAAATTCACTACAATTAAGTTCAATTACTTCCTTTTATACCTACCCAGCAAAAAGGGATCTGCCAAAGTTGTTGGAATTTCGCCAGCTAACTCCTTGTTTGTCACTGCAAGAAAAAAGAAAACTCACATTTCTTGTTTTGCTATGGACAGTTTGGCAAAAACCGAGAAGCTCCAACTTACGAACCAGTTGTCGAAAACCCACAAAATGACAAATACTTTTTAACGCTCGGCTTGAATAGCAGAAATGACAGGTAATTATTGTTCGTTTTGAACCAGTTATCGAAAACCCAAGAAAGTTTGTCTTGGACTGTAAAACTGAAAGGTGTTTGTCCTATTTTTGAATCTGCTGTCGAAAACTCATAAAATTAATGACTTTTAAATGCTTGTCTTAAAGAATAGAAGTATTGGTTATGAACCACAAACTCCAGAAAAAAATTTCTTTAAACTCTTAGATGTGAAAAATGTGTCGGAACTCCAAAGAGCACGAGTTGACGGTCAAACAAAAACAACAACTGATTACTTTAACGAGAGTTTGAACCCTAGACAGATGCAGTACATCGGATTATACCAAGGTAATTGAGGTTATACTTAGGTACACCAGGATATACCTAGGTACATGAGGTTATACTAAGGTACATCACATTATACCTAGGTACTTGAGTTTATACTTAGGTACATCGGACAATACCTAAGTACATGTGTATGAGGTTATACTCAGGTATATCAGAACATACCCACGTACACGGAGTTATACTAAAGTACATCAGGATATACCTAGGTACATGAGGCTATATTTAAGTAAATCGGATAACACCGTTTATTTGCGTATAAGAAACTCAAAGGATTACCTGTTTATTTCTGGATAGCACTTCAAGTCGGACACTCTAAGATAACCAAAGAAACAACTGAAAGTTATTTTAAATTCATAGTAGTCAAGCGAAATGCATTATAGTGTAGCAACGCACATGTGCACTGTAGCTAAGATGTTGTTAAATGTACTAATGCACCATTGCTTATAGATGTATATTATATAACGGTTGATACACATGAAGGTACACAAAGATTCTAAAGCTGTTGATGCCACACCTGTACATTGTATTACACGTAAACGTAACTAAAACACATCACTCTGTAACTTTAAAGCTAGCAAAGTTTACGAAGGAACAGCTCTGTTTGTAAACGGTTAGATTACTGTAGGGATTGTCAATTAGGTATTCAAGGGAGCAGGAGTGGGTGGTTGTGCGAGTACAAAAAAAGGTATACAGGAATTGCAGAAAACGTGAAATCCCCTGCACACCCTAACGGTGTAACGAGACGAGAAAACATAATGGGGAACGACGTTTTGCACGAGCAATTTCGACCTCCCTCCCACAAATATCTAATGTTAATCACTTAGAAACGCTTAACAGTTTGCAAAAAGTGCATGGTACTAACTCCAAGAAGGTGGAGAGATAAATGTTTATAGACTATTAAATAACTTGAAAGCAGGAAACACTAAAGAGTAGGAGAAACTGACCTTGGCAAAGCAATTTCTTCCGCACCTAGCTCCTCATCAAGTTCCTCGCAGACACTACTAAAACTACAAATATTCGAAGAACACTTCGTAGATGGAGATGGCACAGGGCTATGATGAAACCCAGAGTCAGCTGAGCCACTGCGTCCATAGAAAGCTACGGTCTCCTCTGTTACTGACACGGAATCCATCTCCATAGAAATGCAACTGTCTCCGTCCACATCTTTGATAACCGCAGTGCTTGTGGATTCCTTCTCACCAACTACATTTGAAGAAGAACTTTCATGCGAAAGTCGTCTAACTACGTCAGTTTTTGTATCATCTGTTGAAGAATTTGTGTGTGGTGTTACAACGATGTCCTGATCTAACGTATCAGCATCCTCGCCGATGTAGCATTTAAAAGAACTTTTCCTCATTTCTGGTTTAACAAGTTTGGTCTCCTGACAACAGTAACATTTGAATGTTGCAGTCTTTATGGGCACAAACTGTTTGAGTTCTTTTGCGAGAACGTTATTCGAGGCATAAATACATTGGTGAGTTAAACCGTTGAGCTTGTTACCATCGCCATTGATTAAATTCAACCTTTCTTTACCACATCTAAAACAGCTGTTCTTTCCATTTTTTGTCAGCTGGTCAATTATCTCTTTACAAGAGTCTTTACCAATGCAATCGGAATTATGCGATGTCCTTGAACATTCTGTTTTGAAAACAAAGCCACATCTTGAGCAAATAAACGGAATTTCCTCACTGCAAGATTTAGATTCGTCTCCACAAACAACCCCAGATTCGTCACTAATTTTCTCTTTGCTTTCACACTGGCAAAAAGTATCAGTACTTGTAAACTTTTCCTTGCAGGTACAACTTGAAGATTCTGAACCACACTGTTCACAGGTTGACATTTCCTCTTTCTTCTGCTGATGTTCAAATACTTCTGTACATCTAATAAAATAGCTGAGGACAGATAAGATCTGACTGATAAGGTTGACGTCTTGTCCAGTCACAATTGTTCTCGTTAGCTTCAGCGGAAACCCAACGGCTCCATATAAGTCCCTATCGTAGGTACAAAGAAAAATTTGTATTACGTTGACAAAAAAGACAGGTTAGCAAAAACAAACACCACAACAAAATAGATAAAGGCTAAATTGTATATTAAAAGTTAAAAACTCTAACGTTTTCGACTAAAAGTCATCATCAGGAGTATTGAAGAGAGTATTCAGTTCATTTGACAGACACAGCAGACAGTTACACCAGCACTCTAGCATTCAAAGTTCTCTGTATTAACTCTACGTTTTAATTACTCACCCAAGTTGTGCCCAGAGGGGATTGTAAGGATGAGACTGCGCCAGCAAATCCAACTGAAGGTTTGAACACAGTTTTTACATTTAGATACTTGTATATTATTTGTATGTAACATGCACTACGTCATAACAACAATTACTATCGTCATAACTGCATATAAACCGAGAGAACCACAAGTCTTCTGGCCACAAAATGTGATATACAAATGTATATGTACGTGCACCAGTTGAACCTCGAACTATTCAAACCACCGAAGCTTTGCTTAAACGATTAACGACATTTCAGTTGTCTGGAAACAAATGATCCAGAAGTAATAAAGTGTCGGTATATAATTACGATTGGTCCATGGGCAGTGAGAGAACACAATAGGACCCAAAATTCCCCACTAGGAGTTCCGTATACGTGTAGTAAGACCGCCAGCCAACAATAACGCCCGAATGACATACATGTCTGCGATCTGTGTAAAATTGCCATTCTGGATCAAGCAAACTTTGAAAAACCAAAAAATTGCTTAACACCTCAGTTTACACATTCAAATGTTTTAGCTTAACATCATCGCTTTGCTGTGGCTTAAGGTCTTACAAGCTGCACTCATACTGTGACATGAAGTTACTCCATGTTTTCAGTTGTAAAGTGTACTGATTTTGTTTGGTCGAGTCACTAAACACTCAAGTCTGTTTTCAAAAAATAAAAATATCTTGAACACAACGGTTAGTTGTTAGAAGTGCTTGTGTTGATCTTCCTTACTTGCATTTTAATTTCGGTTTTATGGAATCGAGGAACTTGGTCCTGTGGACACCTTATTCAGATGAACAAGGAATTCACCGTCTGGGACAAATGTTTGTCGAGATAAGCTCAGTTGGGAGTCGTGAGAGAGTACAATGCGCATGTGCAAACAATACTGTGGACACCTCGTTCAGATGAACAAGGAATTCACCGTCTGGGACGAATGTTTGTCGAGATAAGCTCAGTTAGGAGTAGCGAGAGAGTACAATGCGCATGTGCAAATAATACTGTGGACACCTCATTCAGATGAACAAAGAACTCACCGTCCGGGAAGAGTGTTTGTCAAGGTAAGCTCGGTTCGGAGCTGTTCCGGCCGGCATGACAGTTTGGACCCACGACAAGTGGTGAGTCAACACTGCAGTTAATAGTCCTGACATGAAACTGGGAAACGAGAAACATACGAAAATTACTTGCAACCTTATCACAGTTCCAACGATCGTTATAGACAATAGCAAGTACTGATTTTCTTTGAGCTACACTATGACAAATTTCTAGTTTAAAAATCTAGTTTAATTTCTGGATCTCCAAGTTGGGATGCAAACCATCTCAGCGAAAAGCGAGATGAAATAATTTTTCAAAGAAATTACCATTTTCTAATGACTTTATGGCAACATTCTCTGATAAAACAAAAAATATGGCAAAATTTACCAAAGGTAACTCACAAATTGGTTTCTCGGGTGTTGTAATGGGCCAGAACATCCACCAAGTGAACCATAAACTTCTCACAGAGCACTGAGCGGCGATCTGAGTACGTCATCATGTTCAGCCACACTGGTTCCTTTAGGGAATTAATAATTTTGGGAAATTTACATCAGTTATTGCTTACAAGCTCGCTTCCCTATCATTATTAGGAAACTTGAGCACTTAGCTTTCAGCAGCGAAGACGCTGCTGACGTTCTAACTTCCCATTTTCCCTTTTCTTGTTTGTATAACTCTTCGCTTCTTTTTCCTATTTTCCAGGAAGGCTTATGTGTGAAAAAATAGAGTTCTGTTTTTGAGGCTACCTCAATATTGAAATGAAATGCTGCTCATGTTCTCTGTTAACTCCAAAATTATGCTTTTATAACATTGTTTTATAACGATGACGACGGAAGAGCGGTCTGCGAGCTGCATTCCCACGTAGTGTTGTTGTAGTCTGTAGTAAATTAAGTCTATCGTTCCAATCCTGGTTGCTTAGGCTCCCTATTCTTGACCTAAGGAACGTCTTTTAAGTGCCCCAGTTTTGATTATTTTTTCCTTATGCCACTTTTTGAGAAAATAACAAACTCTGAGTTTGAAATGTAAGGCACTAAAAGAATTATTATATATTTCTTTTGACAGGCATACAGCTTTCGAAATAGAGTAGCATAATATAAAACAGTTTTCTAATAGTTTACCTTTAGCCTTGGTGCACTGACAAGATTTATGATGTTTTGCTTAAAAACCTCCACAGCCTGAAGTTGAATAGATAAATTACACGCATAGTTAGACTTCAATCTTTCATAAATTGTATCATTCAAAACAACTGAGCTACCAGTATAAAGAACGCATTTTTTTGCTAGGAATACAGGGGCGGACCCAGAAAATTCCAAAAGGGAGGGGGGAAGGAATCCGAAACACGTTTTTTTTTCTTTAGTGTTTTTCTCAAAAAATGTTTCCAAAATTACCTACGAACGGGGAACAACTGGACCCTGAAGGCGCCTCCCCTGAATCCGCCCCTGGTTAAAGGTTCTTTATATTTTCAGGATCTTAGCTTCATTTGTTTCTTGTTCAAGTGACCTTGAATTGTATTTCTGGAAAACTTGGCTAACTCAGTTCACATAGGTATATAAATGCTTTGCTTCATTTGTTTACCAAAATCAAATATATATGTGAAATTACACCGCTGTCTTACGTGGTCAGATTTGCAGCGCTAGGTTCTCTGATCTATTTTTCGAATTTATAAAAATAAATGTTCAGTACTTAGTCTCAGCCATGAGGAGCGTTAAAAATATATTCTGAGTTTATTTCCTTCTTTACTTTCTCACATATTGCAACTATTGCCACAAAAATACACTTTGTTTTGTATTGTAAACATTGTAGTGTCTTGTTTTTAAATGTGTTTTTAAAGTTCTTATAGTTATATGACAAAAGTGTGTACGTGCATGTAATACTCCAGTCGCTAATGTGACTAAAATCCATTGGTGTATTTTGTTTATTTTGATTATCTGTAACTTGTCATACCTCCAGAAGCTGAGTAACAAATGACTTCTTTGAGAAACAAGCATTCTCCACAGCTAGCCTCAAACGGTGGCAGTGACTCTCCAACAGTGGGAAGTGAGAGAAAAAGAATCCCTGCAGGGCACTGCAATGGATATTAGAGTGGATCTTAGAGTGAAGCAAGATAAAACAGCCCACTTGCAGTCCAGGGCATCCGGGGAATTGGGGAAGGGGGGAGAGGAAGAAAAAAAGAGGAAAGGGGAGAGGGAGAGGCAATGGAAAGAGAAGGGGACTTTGCTTTATTTTCCTTTTAATCTTCTCTTGTACTCCAGAACTTTCGGTGAGTTTATGAATATCACAGTTTGTAGAGCACACTTGCAGCATAAGGTATCATATCTCTATGAACAACGAACTAAGTCCTATATCTACACTTATAGTTCCAAGTTATGCAAATGTTACTCACTTTCCTTTCTCTTCATTGTTACTAAGAGAGAAAATGATTCCAATACCGATCTTGGGTCTTCGTCTCAACACTGGTGACAACTGTTTCAAGCCAAAAAGAACTTCAGTAAGTGAATGAGTATTTAAACAATGCAATTTCACGGCTTTTCTCATGCGCGAGCTCGGATGACAGCCATTGTCTCATAGCCAGCAGAAAACAAGGAAATACACCCGGGAAGTTTATCCTGACCTCGATTGACCTTAAGTCGCTCAGATCAACAACTGTTTGTACTTTGTTGCTATTCTTTTGTCCTAAAACCTCAGAAATCAGCTTTGTTCCGGGCCGGAACATAGATTAAGTTTCTGAGAACCCAAGCGCGTACAGAACCGTGAAGGAATCCAATACACACGTATTAAAAGGTTTTTTTCTTTTCATTTTTTTCAACCAATCAATTTTATTACAATTACAAGCCTATGGACAGGGACGTTATGACACCGGTCTAGTGTTTCGACATATACTGTAGAAATCTCTCATCTCTCGACGATAGAAATCGGGGGACTTGAAAGAACCCAAAAACTTCTCACAAAGAGCAAGACGATCTTGGTTTTGTGACCTGCATAATACTGTCTGTAAAGGCAGTCACTGGGGCCGAACATTAATTGTAAATATTTGAGTCGTTATATCTTAAAGCAGTATATAAGCACTGCAATTTGTTGATTTATTTACAAAACAATAATGAGAATATTATACAATCATGTACCTCCTCTGTTGGTTCTTCTCTTTTCTTGCTAAAGCTCAGATCCATACTAGTCATCTGGCTGCGCATCCATCGACGCTGGTAACTTCCACATGGTGATGACGAGGGTGTGTAGGGACTGTAGATCCCTCCACCTATACCTGGACAGATTGGGCAGAGGATTTAGTTATTTATTTATTTATTTCAAACAATATTTATGCAGGGATTTCTATTTAGCTAAAAGTTAGTTTAAAGAGCCCTAGCTGTTTTAACCAAAATTGAATCAAATCAAAACTTTTGAAATCAGAAATTAAAACTTGTGAAATGCAATATCAAATCTTTATTATACTATAATGATTTGAAGTGTCATTTTGTGGATCTTTTTTGAAAAGCTTTCAAGATTAATAGATCATTATGGGTTTTCATGCCACTGTATCTAAAACTTCCTTGATATTTTTAATCGAAAATTTTGGTAATTGTTTTCTTCAATTTTCCAGAATAAAAAAGATATTATTCAAAGAAGACAATAACACATTTGAGGTCCAAATTAAATAGTCCTGAATGGAATATGAAAGCTGACCCTGTGAGGGCAAAATACTTACTTTCATAAGAATTGGCCAAGCCACTGTCATCGTCATAATCAATTACATTCTGGCCTGGAGATGATCCTGGTACCGCGACTGGTTTTGACATAGGTCCTGGTGAAGACAGGTTGTAGTTCAGTGCTTATCATTTCAGTACTAAAAAATTTCTTGACCTAGGTGTTTTGCAATTTCTGAGAGTTAGAATGTGATTTGCCAAGGTGATTTTTTTTTCTAATATTTCTAGTAAATATATCAAAAAATAGAAAAAATGATAATGAACTTGTTCCTAGTAAGGCACATTTTATATGGATTTTACAGGTAAATGATGAGGACCTGAGGTGGAAACATGATTTTCATTTATTTGACACAAAAGACAAAGTGTAACATTTTTAAAAACAGATTGGCATGATCTGTACTAGATGCCATTACAGTCTATTTTAGTACATGTAGAGGTTTATTCACAAGACAGTGTATTTAGAGTATTTTCATTCATCAAACCAGAAAGTTCCTCTCTTTGAACAAAACATGAATGCATTTC
>JAOBYF010216655.1:0-17835 GCA_025403605.1 Parazoanthus darwini | reverse complement strand
AGGCTGGTGGTTTCATTGATATATTAAACTCTAACTGTTTATAACCAGCCTGTAATAATTTACGTTCATCTCAGCCTAAATTTAATTTCTCAAATGAGTGCACTTTTTCCACTGACAGGTTATAACTATCAGTTATGACTACAAGAGGACACTATGGGGAGTTGACTCAGCTTCTCCAGAATACACAAAACTGAAATCACAGGTACAGGAAGCAACTGGTACATGCGATTCATTACCTTATTAATATTAATAAGAAAGTGTTTTTTTTGTGCCTGGTTCATATTTCCTTTCCAAATAGTGTACACATTGTACAGTCTCACTTGTTGAAGTATGTACTCTGCTTCAATCTATTTACTAGAGTTATTTTTAACATGTGGCCAGTGAGGTCTGACTTAAGTTATTAAATAAATGACTGTACATTTTAAACTTCATGTTTGTTAATATTTTGACACAGGTCCATCTGAGGTCTGCCGCAAAGTTGCGAGATCTATGTTGCATCAGTGGAGGTGTATTTATCAAAGCTGGACAGTACATTGGCTCTCTTGATTATCTCTTGCCTGCAGAGTATGTTCAGACAATGAAAGTATTGCACAGTGATGCACCTCAAAGCCTACTTAAAGACATTTATCATGTAATCGAGGAAGATCTTGGTCAGCCTGTGGGTGAGATGTTTTCTGAGTTTGAACCCAAGCCTCTGGGTGCTGCTTCACTTGCACAAGTACACAAGGCCACACTGCATGATGGGAGAGTTGTGGCAGTAAAAGTTCAACATCGTGATGTTCAGGAACATGCTACAGTTGACACAAGGACAATTGAGGCTGGTGGTTTCATTGATATATTAAACTCTAACTGTTTATAACCAGCCTGTAATAATTTACGTTCATCTCAGCCTGGTGACAAACACTGTGTGTGTATATACTGTTTATAAATTATGTACTATGTTTGTGTTTCTGTGTGTTTAGCAAATGAGGGTAATGAGATGGGGGTATTTCTGTTCCCTTGAGTACTTAAATGAGCCCAGTAACAATAATTATTATAATAATAATTATAATAATAATAATAATAATAATAATAATAATAACAATAATGTTTAATAATAATAATAATAATTATAATTATAACAATAATTATAACTAGTAATAATATTGATAATTTAATAATAAAAGTTTGATAAATTAAAGAAAGTGAAAACAGTCAGCCATAGGTTGGTTTACATTTTACCTCATCTAAAAACTACAACTTGAGATCATGTAATATAAATTAAAGAAAGAGCTTAATAGTTAACATTGCAATGTAACACACACCAATATCACAAAATGTCATTCTGAATTACATGCAAAAAGTTTAATTGTTCTTTAACCATCACCCCCATCTTTAGTTCCTGGTCAAAGCAGTGGCGTGGCTCTTTCCTGAATTTCAGTTCCTGTGGCTTGTTGAGGAAACCAAGAAAAACCTTCCACTAGAACTGGACTTCTTGCATGAAGGGAGAAATGCTGAGAAGATGGCCAAATTGTTTGAAAGTTGTTCTTTTTTGAAGGTATCTATCTGGTAAAGGGAGAAAAGCCCATCAATCAACAGTTTCTCAGTAATGTTCACTGAGACCTTAACAGCACATACACAGCTTCTTCCCAGTTAGAGCTGTGTGAGAATGGAATGCCCTCCCAGAGGTGCACAGGAAGCCTGGAACCCAGAAAAATTTCAAGGGGCCAGCATTGACCCATAAAATACAAAACATGTTATCAGTCTAAACAAATAAATTTTACCCTTTTAAGTTAGTCTGATATTGCAATTAACTTTTAGTTATAGCTTTCTTAGTGTTACTATAAAACAAGATTTGGACTGTTTGAACTCTTCACTTAAATTCACTTGGGTTTATTTCTCTGTTACAAAATCCTAGGCTTGCCTATGATACGTTTTTGGGGAGTAAATTACAATAATTATTTATTGAGTATTGTCATTAGAACTGTTCATAAATCAGTGCTGTTCACTTTTAGATTCCCAAAGTTTACTGGGAGTTATCCAGCAAACGAGTTCTCATGATGGAATTCTGTTATGGGGGCAAAGTGGATGATCTTCAATACATGAAGGAGAATGGGATTTCGTGTGACGAGGTAACAGGGATATACACTGTGATAATCTCACAAGTAGTGTGACAATGATGGAGAGTGACACTAGTACAGTATGGAAGTGACTGAGAGCGACACTAATGTGACAATGATGGGGAGTGACACTAGTGTGACAGTGATGGAGAGTGACTCTTGCATGACAGTAATGGAGAGTGACTCTAGTGTGACAGTGATGGAGAGTGACATTAGTGTGACAGTGATTGAGAGTGACACTAGTGCGACAGTGATGGAGCATGTAAACAATGCTGGAACAATGATAGTAGTAATGCTATTACAGCCCTGTCGACTGTCATTGTTCCTCTAGTGTGCACATTGCTGCACGGCAGTGATTGATGTCTTTTTTCATTGTTACCACAGCGCTGTTCATCACTGTCACAACACCATCCACACCTGTGTACACCGCTGTCAGATTCATCTGGTCTAAATATGTAGTATTAATTTATTTTCTTCCTAACACTGGTTGCTGTGCCTTAATGCATGTGTGTGTCAGGGGGTAGCAAGTCGTTCTTGTACGTTTTGAACGACATTGCCCTCTCAAAAAAGAACATTCAAGTGAGACAGTTAACAAGTATTCTGTGTCTCCAGGTGTCTCGTAAGATCGGACAGCTGTACAGTGAGATGATCTTCGTTCACGGCTATGTGCATTGCGATCCCCACCCTGGAAACGTGTTTGTTCGAAAAGACAGCAGTGGAAAGCAGGTGGAGATTGTGTTACTTGATCATGGACTATACCAGGTGGGTTATGCTGTGCCTTATTCCCCCCCCCTACCCCCTCCCCTTATGTGTGTTTTTAGGTTCTAGAGCGGATCCATCTGAAATATTTATGCCAGTGCTGTTATTGAGTTTGTGTACAGCTTAGTTCAACTGCACATCCGCAGCACATTTCCTTATCACCTTGACCTTTGTAATATTTATTATGTTATATATATTTTCTGGTTTTCCACTATCTGTTACTGGTGAAAGCTATGTAGTAGTAACTATACAGTGTTTTTCTTAAGGCTTGGGAAATGGGATACAGTAAGTGGGAAAGCAGGTACGCCTGGGTTGGAAGTCATCAAGCGCCGAAGATGCAAGCATCTAGAGGGGTCTGGGGGCATCCTCCAGAACATTTTTGAAATTTAGAGTCCTGGAAAATGATGCAGTTTTCTGCATCTGGTGACTCTAAAAATTTTGCCAGACGCCATTGCTGGGGAAAGGCGGTACAGCTACGGGGGAACGACGGTACAATGTACCGCTGTGCCGGCCTTAAGAAAAACACTGCTATACTAACTAACAAGTTTACATAAGGTAAGACTACCAATTGTAAAGTTTCAGAGTATCTCATCTGACTTCTATTTGGTCTTTCTGAAAATTTTATAATTTTCTTTAGACTTTGACGGACGATTTTCGTATCAATTACTGTAAAATGTGGCAAGCGCTGATCTCAACGGATTTAGAGGGAATTAAGCAGTCAAGCGAGGACCTTGGAGTTGGAGATATGTATGGCCTCCTTGCCTGTATGCTGACAGCGCGATCCTGGGACGTAGTGACGTCGGGGATCAACCAAGAAAATGTCAGCGAAGAAGAGGTAAATTAACTTCTAGGAGATTTTGTTTTTCAAAAACTCTGCAAACTCCCCTATTGCTCCTATGTTTGACAACAAGTATGAATACACTTAGTGTTGATAACATCAGCCATATCGTCAGGCGACCCAAGGCATGGTACAATATTAAATTCTGACAAAGTAAGTCATTTGAATTATACACTTAATCTTACCCCACCTCATCCTCACTTTCACCATCACTCATTTTCCATTTGTCTTACTTTTACCTTACCAATTGTCCTATTGTAGACAGCGAAAGCTTTCCATTAGACCAATGTAAAAACAGATCGTTAACTGATCAAGTATAACATTGTTGTCAAATGAGTTGTGTCCATGTTGAGCAAAGAACTAGTATTTTAAGTCCGTTTTGTAAATTCCGTCCTGTTGTTATACAAAGGCCTGGTCCCTACAGCCGCACAGTGTATAGGCGGTCAGTACAAAACGCAAGTGCGGCACAGGTCAATGATGAGTCACATTTCAGATCTGCTCTAATGAGGAACTGCTAAGTCATGAATCTTTTCCGGTAGTGATGGTAGCCGTTTTCACAACAAACCTTGCGAATTCCTTTCTCAGTTTTAGATCTCACGCCGACGTTCTACCCATTTCAGACCAGCACTAAAAGACTGTATGTGCAACGCGGCGCATTCCCTATTTTTTCCTTCAATAACGATACGCAATTTCCGACCAAAATGTATATCCACTTTCAGACCAAAACAGTTCGAAACCCATAGTATTGGGCGCACCGCACATTCCTATCAGGTGTTACCCCCTGACCTGTGAGTCACATGTGACCTGCCTTTTTCACCAGATGGTGTAAAGGTAGCAAACGCAATGGGTCAAAAAACCGTTTTGTTTCTTGTTTTGCAGAAAGACGAAATCAGAGTGAATGCGACCAAGTATCTGAACTTGATATCTGAGCTACTAAACCGAGTACCTCGACAGTTACTGCTGCTTTTCAAGACCAATGACTTGCTAAGGAGTATAGACCATACCCTGGACACTAGTGCCACGGCCCGCTCGTTCATCACCATGGCCAGGTGTTGTGTTCGAGCTGTGACGTCACTGCGTTTAGAGCAGTGTCGCTCCTGGTACTGCAGGCTCGTAGTGTACGCTGATGCAGCGGTTTCACAAATAAGGATTAGTTTTTATCAGCTTTCTGTATCAAGAGTCGGGAGCTCACTTTTAGGAATGTTTGCGTTAATGCGATATAGGTTATCGTATATACTGAATCTATAACAATAAATGCAAACGTGAGTGGACAAAAATGGTTTTGGCTTCAGTTTACTAACTGGTGTCTTATTCTTCTCTACCCGACGCATTTCTTTGATTTGTTTTATCTAAGTCCCCGCTTACACTGGGGATAAGGATACTTGATTTTCAAGTCACAGAAATCATGATGATTTCATGAATTATAATCATTCTGGACTGGCAAATACTTCCTTTTTTAATAAACTGTGTTTCATGGCTTTACACTGCAAGTTGTGTACATAGGTATAAAAAGTTATACAATCAGGATTACAAAAATTGAAAATGCAAATATTAGATTACAATAGTTGAAATTGTTAACATTTGCAAGCGCTTCGCGTTTCTGTTGTAATCATAGAACACTCGTGTGTTGTGGATCTTTTAATAAAATGAAAACATAAAGGAGTTAAATTCCGCATTCGCAATATCTAATTTTGAAGAAAAAAGTTGAAACTCTAAAACTACGATTTTTTTTATCTTTTCGCATTGCGTTTTTAGTGTCTACTCGTGCCGTGGCCTTTTGAAAACTGATCCGCATAAAAAATTGCCATATTGCAAAAACAAACAGCAAGTCACACTTTACAATTTTAGCATCGTTTTTCTCAAGGATCACCGTTTTTCTAATAGTTACTTCATGTTAAAGAAGATCAGTATCAGTCAGGCTATGTGTTTGTCCAATTCGAATGTAAATTTTAAACACTTAAAATCATTCTTTTATGCAGTAATTAACCTAAAGACAATCAGAAATATGTTTTTAAAAGCAAAACATTAGAAATATTCACCCTGTAAAATATCAAGAGAAAACATTAAAGGCCTTGTTTTTGGATGTACCTAGTGCATAGATATATTGTTCCAGTTTATTAAGACCATTTTCTGTAACAATGTGATCTCCAGTTCTTGACATATATCTTTTATAACTGATTTCGCTGTTGAATTTCAATATTTTATATTCAATGGTTTTAAGATAATTTGGGAATAGTAACCATCTTGAACACAAACTTGAAATACGTGAGTCTATTTATGATTAAAGCCATATCCCGATTGTGCTCGGCAACATTTGAGCAGCTTTTGGCAATTGAAGCAACTTTTTCAGTGCGGTTCCAGTAACCTCGAGCAATTTTGCTTTTCTGAGCAACTTTTGTTTACAGCATAAATCAAAATAGCTAATATGGCCCAAGAGCTGCCTTTGTTTCTTGCTGCACAGCCGATGGGGTCACAGTCATGCACTTGTGAGGATAATGACTGAAGGTGACTCGGTCACAGATACCCTCCGCCACTGGCTTCGCTCGTTAAAACACTTGGTAATTCGACCAAGCTCTGCCTTTACAGAAAGAGCTTTATATTCTCCTGAAACTGAATGCGTTTGGCTTACAACAAGACAGAGCCCTTGAAGATTACCTTGAAGCTTGTGTCATGCCTCGATGCAATAATGCCGGTAAAGAGGGTGTAACAGTTTGATTTCGTGTGAGACGTTTGGTTTAATTTGAGAATAGAGAGTCTGAGAAAGTAAGGTTATGTGAACAGAGGAATTGTAGGCTTGTAGCATTACTGAACACAAACAGCTGTTCGATTAGTTAGATTTGTTCAGCAGGACGTCAAATGAACCATTAGAAGTTTTGCGGAACACCCCTTAAGACTAACAGTTTTCTGAAAGTTCGCCCATATTTGCGAGCGACTTTTTAAAACGCATTGGCAACTTTTTATAATTTTGTTCAAAGTTATGTTCAAGCAATTTGTCTTCATCATCATCTTTCGACCTCGGCCGAAACAGATTTTACAACATCGCTCCAGACACCACGATCGGCCATGGCCGCAGGAAGGCTCTGCATGTACGTGAATTCCTGTCAGTCCCTTTATATAACCCCCGAGTAGGACGGTTTGTTTGAATGGTTAGAAGCAGATGGTTTTCACAATACTAAAGATGAAACAGTTTCTCCCTTTGGCCTTTGTCCAGAAGCAATGACCCTTAAACCGTATTTTTCGCTGTGTCAATCTGGTGATGCTGGAATATCCATAAATGCGCTCTAGGATGGCGTGTTCAGTCCAGTGGGTGTTTTTTATTCTCCATATAGCAGACGCGTGTATGTACCATCAAGACTGCGTGCTTTTGTTTAGTGCTGTCAACGCCCAAGTCTCGGACACATCAAAGAATGAGCTGCGTAAAGCATTTCAAAACGTTGGAAAAGTACCATCATTGATGTTTATCCCAAGTTAGTTATGTCCACTACTGTTAGACAATCCTCAATTTTCTGTCCGTTTGCTTCCGTGAGTGCCAGAGTTTTGAACGTTTGCTGAAACAGCAAACAGTTCCGTGAGAGAAAATCCGTGCCGTTTGCTATCAAGTACTCATCAGGTTTTTACCATTTATTCATTTTTAAGTGTCATTACTGAGACCTCGTTCTTGAGTCGACTATTAATCAACTTTTTTTGTGGACCCATCCAATCTTGATGATCTAATCTGACACGGTCCGGAACGACGGCAAACTGAAAAAGAAGTTATGCGGCTAAGGGAGTATAACTTGAAGGATGAACCTGAATTAAAAGCGGCACGCCGTTAGCTTTTTGTGCTAACTTCAGTTGCGCTGATTTAGTTTTTGGTTTTTAAAACTACTCCGATAGCCTTCATATCTATTACTTTATATTTTTCAGTTTTTATCACAAATATAATCGACTCATACCGTAATGCCTAATGGAAGACAAAAATAAGTCGGCTTTTTTACATATCACAGGCACTCCGATCTCGGTGGTATTATGGATTTTATATTATCTATTTTATGAGAAAAATTATACGTTTTTTCAGGTGTTTGTTAATCGAATTTCAAGGATTGATACGGGATTAACGAAACTTTGCTATGGAGTATGGTCGGTATGAATATTATTGCAAGTGCAGTGCATGTACTCAATGACTCTCAAATCTGGGCTGCCTGTGGTTCGCGTGCAGACTGTTGCTTAGCAACAAGTTGATCCAGGTGATGTATTGGAACTCGGCAGGTAATCGATCAAACAAAGTCAAACTTATCAAACATGGCAGCAGAATCATTGGTATTTTCCTTTGGCTACAAAAACAAGGACGCCTCACACCAAAACTTCTGTTCCTCAGCGAAAGACTTAGTATGGGTTAATAAGCGATTCATCCCGACAGATCTTCGAAGCAACGCGCCGGTTCCTCGAGCGAAGTTTCTTTACCAATCAGAAAGCAACACAAAGCTTCCAGAACATTGGCGGAAAGTTCCTGACCCCACACTGAAGTCTTTCTCTCGTCACATGGAAGAAGACAGATGGTTTCATTCAACTCAAGGAACACGATGCGAAGAATGGTCGACACTTCGACAGTCGTTGCCTTCCAAAGGACCGCCTCAAAGGTTGATCGAACCGCGTTGGGGAACCGGATTGCCTCCAAAAAGACCCCTTCTTCCCAAAATTGAAACTCGCTTTCCTCACATAAACAGTCCGATGACTAGGTAAATATCTTATTGTGGTGATATTGAACAAATCCACGTAATAATTTAATTAAAGCATAACTAGATTGGCGGCTGCAGTTTGACTTTATATTTGATTTTATCAGTTTCGAAAGAACTGTTCAATGTTGCGCAAATGCAGTCAAATGCATCATTAGACAGTGTGATCATTTGTGTTAAACCACATTATTATGGAACTTAACAGCTGATAACGTAAGAATATCAGCCGTACACAATATGCTGAAAGCGTGTAGAAATATTGCAATGCATGATTTTTCCAACACGCACACACATACCATTTACTCCCGGGGGGGGTACTTCAGGGTGAAAGTGGTAGGGCTGGCCGTCGGGAAGCTCGAATTTCTACCCTAAAAAATGCCTAGTGGAAAAAAATTTCACTCTAAAAAATACCCCTCGCTTCTGGAATACCCTAAAAAATACCTGAATTTATCTTCAGCGTACCGTTTTAGCTCAAATAACCCCTAAAAAATACCAGATTTTCTTCCCAGTACGATTTTCACTCAAAAATACCCTAAAAAATACCAGATCAACGATTTTATACCCCAAAAAAATACGACGGTCAGACCTACCATCCAAATATAGGGAGTACCCCCCCCCCGGGCATTTACTATGCACATGAAAACAGTACATACACACACTGTCACACGGTCAAATGATAGTAATTTGTAGGAGCTTCAATCTAAATATTCACAGTGCACGCTCATTTCAAAATAACAGTTTTAGAGCATTTGAGTTCCAGGGGGTACTCCATAAAGCAAAGCCAAGGGGGGGGGGGAGGGTGGACATGGTACTTCCTGACCCTGTATATAGGGACAGGGTATGATTTTTTGACCTTCACAAACAGGAGCACTGCCAGACAATTTTTAACGAGGTATGCTTTCCACTGCCATTCCTGTCATAAACAGGGTATGCAGCTTCTCTGGGGATAATTGTTTTTAATCTGCAAACAACTTGCTAATAATAAAATAAATGCTCAATATTTATAAAAGGATGAAAAAAACTATTTTGCATAGGATCCAAGTTTCAGGTGGCCTAATGCTGGTCACTCCAAAATACTTGCTCTGAAAGTGAGTTTCTGGGGGATCTGGGGCTATGCAACTCTTGAAAAATTTGGATATAGAACTCAACATGAAGCATGCCAATCAGATTTGATGGTAATATAAAATCTGTGTAATTGTGGGTTTCTTTACTGGCCAGATAGGTCAGCAGGTTTCAATATGTTCAAATGCAAGTCTAACCTGCCAGATGCCATCACTTGGGACCTATGGTTTTGAGACATTCTGATACACCTACAAATTTTTTATTTATGGAGATCGAGAAAAGTTTTGAACCCAATTTTCCCAAATGCTGATCCTTTCATTTCCCAATACAACATAACATTCTACAGGTGTACAAGTAGGGTAACATTTCTATTTCAGGTATTTTGGCCAAAAATTATTTAAGGAAGGAAAGGGGTTGAGCCCTCAATCAAGTATCCTCTTACAAGTTTGGCCACCTTCCTCAATATATAACAGATGATACCCATACTATAGAAATGAAGCACATTCCAGCTACATTCTTTATAATTATACCATTATTTTTCATTCTCAAATTCTGGCAGGTATGTTGACGACATGCACCTCACCAACAGACTCTTCAAGCTTCACTGAAGATGTTTCCAGGATCTCCATGGATTGAATACAAAATTGAGTGAAAGTGTAGCAATTAGGAAGGTCAAAAATCTACACATATCAGACCATTAAAATTTTTCCTTGTTTTCCATCATCTTGTTAATTTAAAGTGACAGTGGAAATAGGTTGGACACAGTCTGAAAATACAATTAGAAAATATTTTTGTCAAAATTAAGTAGACCAGTCAAAATACTAGATTACTGTAGACTGGCTGTCAAGACAGAGTCCCTTTAGAACATTGTAATTTCCTGATCTAGATGCTAGTATGTAAACTTTTAAGGAATCATCGAACCTAGTTTTTATCTGCCATAATAAGTTATTTTAAAACAAGCCAAAGTGTTTTTTTAGAAAGTTGAAGTGACACACCTTTGATGGCAGTAGCAAAGATAAATATTTTTTTGCCTTTTTTTTTAAATATTATTTGTAAAATGTCTCTGGTATCATACTGCAATAAGGACAGTATCATTATCAAAGATAGAGATGAGAGCCAGAAAATAAGCTTGATCATTTCAAGGGTCCAAGTAACTTGCTGCATTGCAAACCTGAAAATTTATGCATTACTATATTTTTCTTCTAATATTTTTATGACCATTCAACACCTGTAAATACACTTTGATAAATTAAATATCACACCAAACAGTGGAACTTCTTGTTACCAATTACAGTTGAACATTACAGGGTATCAAATCAATTTAGGGACACAACTGTAGACTGGAGAGTCCTTTCACTTTTAGTTGATTTAGAACAACCATGTGTTCACAATGCTTATGGTCACATGCCAATTTTTATCCAGGAATTTTGGGAGACCTGATGCTTTGTACTTATGATCTGTACATGCAAAGTTAACAAGATTCTATGAAAGCAAGGAAGTGACACAAAGTGTCAGCTTTTTTCTTACTCCAGACTTTAGATTTGTTTTACAGTTTCGGACCTGTCAATCCAAGGTACAAAGGGGATACTACAATGCATAATTTGACAGATTTTTCTGTTCAAATGTCAATTCCTTGCATGTTCCACTCATTTGGCTTAAAATAAGCCATATATTTATTGCAAAAACTTGATTAAAATAGAATATTAATATCCCCACCTTGGGCAAACATCACTGTCAAATGCCCCACATACTGTATGAAGTACATACAGTAAAGACCTGTGCTAAAAATCACTATGTGGCCTATTTATGCTACATTGACCTTGTTTTTCAAGTTAAAGAAGTCACACAACCTTTTTAGTCTTACGAGGGCTCAATTCGTCAAAGCATTTTCCTGTTGCTCCTCATTATGGCCCCACCTTGTTTGGCCTTTGGAGTGGATTTTAGCAAGGAGATGCCAACTGTCCTGCATTTAGTGGGAGACTCGCACATTTTTTGCTTGATCTCCCACCCTCTTGCATTTTACAGAAACCCCACATGTTTAAAGAAAATTTTAAAACTAAGGGACAATGCAACAGTTGAGAACTTAAGGATTAGTAAAACAGTTGTATGGTAATTAATAGAGGCAAGTGCTGGGGCTATGTAAATAGGCAACATAGGAGATATGATGCAGACACTGCGATGCAAGGCAACATGAACATTTAAAGGGTCGACACAAAAGTTCTAGTCCCCCATAAACCTTCTGCATTTTCAAATTCAGGGGATGGCATTTTTGAACACATACCTTTTTCAACCTTCCCCTGTCGAACTCATCTCCATTAATCCAGAAACTTGGATTCAAGCCACATTTTCAAAATATCTGTATCTGCCTGTGGCATCCCTTGGATTTCAACACTATACATATTACTGTTTTGTATCAGTACCAGTAAGTACAACAAAGCACACAACTGGTATCAAAGAAGATTTATTTACACCATTATACCGCTTCCAGCCAAGAGGCCAATAATCTGTAGTATCTGATCTTATCTGCTCAGCAGACTCTGTAAACATATTTTTTAAAGTCCTATCTACAAATTACAATATGCTCATATCTTATTCATGTCTTTGTTGAACTTAGTCTGAATGACCAGCAAGAGAAGAAAATAAAACTGCAAAGTGTCCCCGAAGAGCAGAACAATAAAGAACTCAATCGACACAAGTGAACAATGTGCTAGTGTTGCCTTGAGAAAAAAATAGAGATAACTTAGTGAAAAATCCATTAACATAACTCTTGCAACAGTGTTGCAATTTCTTCTCACATGGTTACCTAAATAAGACTATCATTGAAAGATTTTGAACTGCTCGTTAGTCTCTGGATACTTGCTACTTAATCCAAACAAACCAGGAATACAGTTAGCCAATCAATCGGCTGCACACAGAGTCCTAACTCATAAAAAAATTGGGTTTCAACAGAATAAATTAATTGACAAACTTGTCTGGTCACTGCTCTATCTGTTTTTGATAAACTCTGCTGTGTTTAATATCAACAATAACAATTATACCAGGATGCAGAATCTGTTCTGTTTATATTATGACTGCATGATGAGCGATATAGTATCCGTTGTTATCAGCAATAATATATCAGGCTGATCAATTATTAAGTATCTGTTCTGTTTAATAATACACCAGGATGTAGTATCTGTTATCTTATTAGCCATAACATACCGGATGATAAAGGATTATAATATTTGTTGTGTCATTAACATTAATATACCAGGATGTATTATCTGTTGTTATCAGCCAGAACATAACTGGATGATACAAGTTTATCTGTTATCAGTTACATGTAAATGTAAACACAAAGTAGACCCAGCTATTGTAATCCACCTATTTGAATCATTCACTGTTCTTTAGTCCAAAGTGACAAGTCAACCCAAATTCAGCTCCTGTTTTAGACCACAATTGAATAGTTTTTAGAAAGAAAAATACAGAACATCAACTAACTGAAATCAGTCATTATGATTCACAAAATGTGGTACAGACTTGAACTGTTGCCCTTCTTATCATTTCATTACTAAATTATTAACAAAAACGGATGAATTGCAACAAATATTCAGTTCTGATTAAGCATTCAAGGGTAGATTTTATAACTGTTATATGTAAAAATCCTTCATGTACTACAGTTTATCTTTGTCCCTCTTCTTAGTCCGACTTTATTACACAATGATCTAACAAAAAAAAGTTCCAATTATAAGCTCTCCAAATGTTAAACCCCCAAAGTTGAGGAACAAAAATCCCTCCAACAGTAAACCTCCCTAAATAGAAGCCCATGGGCTTATAATGGGATAGCACCTGACAATAGTCTTGAAAGACAAAAAAAAATATAGCTTTAGAGCCCTGTTGTTTTGTTCCCATAGAGTTAAGAAGACCAATAAAAATTAATGAACACTAAATGTGTTAACATGTTTACTGTCATTTAAAGTTAAAGATTTTGTTATACAAAACTCCATCCTGTTATATCCCCAGACAATTTCGAAATGCAAAACTCCCTTTGAATAAAGCCCATCCCAAATATAAGCCACAAGCCCATGGTCTTATATTGGAAAGTTTACAAAACACAAAATTCCCATCCAATTTGAGTGCAGGGTCAAAAAAGAGAAGTTGGCTTCTACTGATGTCTGTTTTAAAACTGTATCAACTGAAAATGATTAGGAAAAATGGATTTTATTATTTGAAAAAATAATTTTGTCACATATATTTTATGTACTTTTATTGTTTATTACAATCAATTACCTGGTTCCCCACAAACCATACTTACATACACCAGCAGGGAACATTACTTACGCACAACACTGTCTACATGCTCGACTCCGGGATGTGCAAGGAGTAACAAGCAACCCTTACATAGCTTTGTGATGCTAGGGAATTTCAAACACTTGTTAGAATCTGATTTATTTCACTATTTACAGCTTATAAAAATTGAATACAAATTATGACGGAAACAATACTAACCCAAGAAAAAAAGAATACTTTCTGGGAAGAAAGTTTACCAATTGAATTTCCAGTCCAGCTTAGTTCAGTGCCTGCAACTAAGAAAAGGGTATCTGAAACAACAGACTAGAATTAGATTTGTTTTTAAAAGATCAAGTTGTTGTAGAAAATTAAGGGTGAGAATTTTACCTGTGGCACATCACAATTTTACCTGGAAATAATAAATTACATGCTTGTAACATCAATTTTATACCCTCAACCCTTTTTTCAGGTTCTTGACCAACTAATACAAGAAAAGTTTCATTAATGAAGAGTCTGGTTGGGCGTCTCCATCATCATTACAGAGTTCATGTGTTTCCAGTTCAACATCCTCTCCACCAAAGCTATTCAGCAACTCATACTCACCAGTTGGTAGAGTTGGTACTGTAGTTTTGTTTTTTTAGTTAACTTCTGTTCTCCTTGTTGTTCTCAGACTCTGTACTCTTGATTGGTATTGCAGTACTTGCTTTTTTACTACAACTTGCACAGAATTCAAGTGACACCTTACCATGCGTCACATGAAGACACACACCCGCCTCATCATGATCAGTGGATTTACCATTACCTGCCTTTGGTTTACTGGTCTTACCATTTATGTCTGACCCCACCTCCTGCTCAAGCCTGGCCTTTTTTCTTGGCACTTCACTCTCAAATTTTATTGTACTACTGCATAATTTCATACCAGATGCATTAGTAATGCTGTTCAAGATTGCTGACAGCTCGCTTTGATTGGCTATCACCCCTTTCAAGTAGGCTATTTCGGATTCCAAGCTTTCAACCGTGTTTAATGTTTCTGCAGCCCTTCTCTTCAAACTCGCGTTTTCCTCCTTCAATTCTTTGATATTTTTTTCGAGTTCGCTAACATACTTCTTTTTCTTCTCGCGGTTCAGTTTGGCGGCCAAAGCATCTCTTTTCCTTCGCTCTTCTATGACCTGAAGTTGCTCAGTCAGAGAGCTCGAATTCAATTTTGTTCGCACAGCGACATCTGTTGTTTCTTCTGGTACTGGCGTACGGACCATTGGGTTTTGCTTCTGTTTTGTCTCTACTTTTATACATGGAGTTTTCAGTTCTGCAGCTGGACTTTTTGGCGGTGAAAGCAGGGAACTCGTCGACAACACACAGGAAGAACTTTCTGGCTCGTCGCTGCCGAAGTTCAACAAATATTCCGTCAGAGAAAGATCCTCTAGATCCATTGCACCCGAACCAACCAGGTCCCAATGACCTTGGCCACTTTCGTCTTCTTGAAGGGGACTCTTTTTGCTTTCTCCAAATATCTTCTGGTCCTCCGTGGTCGTCTTTGATTCTTTGTTCTGCGAAGAAGGAAACAATTCTGGAAGCTCGAACCAGTTCAGGGGCATAAAAGACATCATACAAACTGCACTGCAAACCGAGAGAACTTACAAATGTTTTTTAGTCCAGCAATACAAGTAACGCTACCAAATTTCAGGAACTTTGAGTAATCCCTTGCTCTCAACCACTTTTCATACAAGATGGCCGACTCTTTGAACGTCGGAGCGACGTCGGTAACTTGTCACATGACACATTCGACCTTCGTAAGTTACGAAGTTATCCGAAGTATGTGCTCGGGCAGGTTCTGATATGTTCGGATAAGTTGTGCCTCAGTCTCCACTCAGTTCTTGTCAGGTCCTCGTTCATTCAAGTCTGTATCTTATTGACTTTAATAGAGATGAGGGTTCCGCTGTTTGTATTTTCTATTACAGTGCTGAATTTCTTCTTTGAGACCAAGGGTCAGTTTCCAAAGAAAGAAAAATTCCATGCTGTGAAGGAAGATGTACCATATATAAAGTGCGAAACTTGCCAAAGGGCGGTGAAGCACTTGTTCCGAAAGACAAGTGAAATGCGGGACAAGGCACCCGCCAAGCAAGTAAGTCTGTTAAAAAAACAAATATTTTAAAAATACATTATCTTTTAGTTGTTCAAAGGTTAGCTGTGATCGATGATTGTCTTGCAGTTTCTGGAGCTTTCTTATTGAGTTCAATCTTGCGATATTAAATGTACATAACTTAGCAGTGTAACATTTACATGACAAGTGTCACAGCTGCAGTGAACTGCAAATTTGGAAGTAAACAAACGTAGCGTTCGCTTGCAAATATATTTATTGAGATTTCCAAAAAAACTTTAAAATAACCTGCTCTTTTGACTACGAAATTCAGAGAACGTTGCAGTCTTTTTAAGTGGAGATATATAAACGCATTCTATAAAACTATAGACCGCTGAAATGTAATGTAAAGTATAAAATTCTGTTTGGAGTTTGACTTGTTTGTTATTGCAAGCCAACGCTGTTATCTAGAGCCATCATAAAGCTTTCTAATAACAACCCATTTTTGTTACAACTGATATTTTCGTATATTATTGTATGAAATAGCCAGACTAAAGTAATGTATAATTTATCTACAATCGATTATGTACCAAGTCCGGTCCAAATTTTCCTTTTAGAATACTATCGAAGAGCTAATATCCAATTGTCACCTGCCACATGTGGCATCGGTTCGCCACGTGCATCGCAGCTATGGAAACATTCTGAAATAAGAGCTATGCAGGGCAATTTTGGTCACTGAGAAGAGTCTCGTTCTAACTTAATATTTGTTTTATTTATAGTCAATTTAAACAGCAGTAGCTGTTCAATTTTAAAATTGAGTGATGGCTGTGGCTGTAAAGCCTTCATATTTTATATTGATATTGGAAACAACCACCACACCTTGTAAAATTGTTTTTGTAAAATATATACCGCCATGCCTCTAGGCAACCTGTAAGGGAGGATTCAAGGGATTTGAAAAAGAAATAGTTGCCAACCTGCAGCTAGACGTCTTTATTTAGAGATTCAATGGCTTACCAATAAAAGTTGATAGCCCCGATCCTCCATCCCCCTTCCCCAGTGCCCACACAAGCATACAAACATTCATACATACATGTACACACACAGACACAGAGTGAAATTCCAAAGGAATTTTATTAATAATTATTTCTTTGTAATTAACACTAGGGTATCCGGTCGTTTTGCCGACACATCAGTTTGCTGACAACCAGTTCACCGACACATTCATAAACAACTTAGTTTGTTGTGATTTCTTATAAAGTTTACAAGTTGGAGATGTCAAAGTAAGCAAGAAAACCGCCTCGAACTTGCACACAAATTTGTAATTGTGCACCTGCTTTCTTACCCCAACCCCGCACAACTGATACCAAAAAAAGTTGACGAGTTGGAGATTCTTTCTAGGTTAGCTGCTTTGGCAACTTTATACGAAACATTCCAATTTATCAGTAAACAAACTTGCAATGTGACTTGAAAAAAATTTTACAAAAGTGAGGTTGAGCATTTTCAAGCAAATTCATTTGTCCAAACCAAGATAAACTTACCATTTATGATTGGGCAAATGGATTTCTGTTTTGTTTCGGCAGGGTCATAAGCTTTCACTTGATGAATGCTAACTTATTTATCTGTTATTACATGTATATGATTGTGAAATTTCATTTGGAATCAGTTGTGCGGGGTTTTATAAGGAATCACTACAAAATAAGTTGTTTGTGGATGTGTCGGCGAAACAAACTTAATATGTCAGCGAACCAACTTGGGTTGTTGGCGAACAGGTTGTCGGTGAACTGACGTGTCGGCGAAACGACCGTAATTCAACACTAGCTATATACTAGGTAAAGTATGCTTTGTAAGTATAGAATAAGATAAAATGCCTTTTATAGATATAAAACACATTGACTGATGTGATCTCAACAGTTATACCTAAATTGCAAGACAGTACATAGCTGTGAAGCTACTTTGAAAGTGTGTGTGTGTGGGGGGGGCTGACTAGTGACTCAAAGTGGGGGAGGTGCAAAAAAA
>JAOBYF010216544.1:0-10221 GCA_025403605.1 Parazoanthus darwini | reverse complement strand
TCCTGATCTTGAGAGAGATAATCTCTGAATTTCAAGACTCGAGTAATTTAAATAGAAATTGCCACTAGTTGCTGATCTAGCAAAACAAAAAGTCACCAATGAGTTATACATGCAAAAAAAGGTAAATGGGGATTTTTAAATTCAGCAGCAGCCTTCGTTGACGTTCCCAACCTAGCTGCCTAAACTTCCTATTAACGGAGGTGGAACGTCTTCTGTTTTAAACTCAAAACCTGAGGGACTGGTCTGGGTTTTAACTGATAAATGACAACATTTTGTGAGTATTTACAACAGCGGTTGTACAGTGTCAGATGAAGGCAACGGCAGTTATGCTTAATCTCTTAACCAGAATTGCATCGTATGTTTTCCGTGCTGACGTATCACATATGCGGGTCTATTCCTGTTTGCCAGAATCTGCTATATGTTCTGGATTGTGTTGATGTTCTTCTGCGAGCTCCCCCATTTGAACATTGCCTCTTCTTGATTGTTTTTGCACGCGGTGGGGAAAGTCATTGCTGTTCTCTTTTGATTTGAGCCCCAAAATCTTCCTAAAAGCTGCCTTGAATTCCTGGTTACGCCCTGCGTATATCAAGGGGTTCAGGACCGCCGATAGTGACTGGGCTGTGGCTAACACCTTAAAGGCGAAATGCTTTCCCCAGCACGGTCGGTTGTAAACTCTCACCACTGTAACTGCAAACATTGGCGTAAAGCACACCAGGAAACTCACAACTATAATAGCTATTGCGTTGGCCGCACGTATTTCTGTAGTTTTTCCAGCAATGTTTGTGACTTGTTGTGCTTTTATTTTTTTGTAATGCTTTATCGAAGTTTTCAGAATCACAGCGTACGAAAAAGCGATTATAATGAATGGCAGAGCTAAATTTACGATTAAATTCACCCACATATAAATTAAAGCTTTTTGTAATGCTTCTTCTCTATTTTCCCTTTTGTGCAATCTTTTTTCTTGCATCCATTTGTGATGGTTGGTTTCATTAGGATGCGAGCAGCCGAGGGTAAACTTGCGAAAGACCGCCATTTCTCCGTGGTGATCACTTTTGGTTAGGAGTTTGAACAGAAATGGTAAAAATCCCATAACCCACAACACCATCACGCAAACCAACATCCTCTTGCAAGTCACGACAGTTTTGTAACGCATATGCCACTGAATGGCAACAAGTCTATCAATGCTTACAGCAGCCAAATGAAGTATAATGATATTCACTATAATGTAGTGATACTTGCCCATAATCTTGCATGGGCGGCATAAGGCATCCTCCGCTAAAACTAAGAACACGATCTGAGACACAAAGTCAGCGGTCACGAAAAGTTGAGCAACACTCAAACTGAAAAGTAAGACATTTGAGGGAGTGCGCAATCTCTTGACTTTGTACACTGCTGCACAGATCATGGAATTAAGAAAAATTGTAGCGACAACACAAAGTACATTCACCAGAATTAAAGTCTCTTTCATTCCTAGTGGCAAGGTAATAGGAGAGTAATTTTGACATTTACGTATTCGGCCAGTCTCATTGCTTGTGTTTTCCACTTTTCGGCACTTGGCAGACCCATTTTTAGCTATTTCTCAAACAGGTCAACTTATGGCACAAACAGGTACTAAGCTGTCAATCTCTGCTAAAACAGCAGCAAAGCTTGTATCTGTTTGGCTAGTCTCGGTGTTTGAAATTTCAACTTCAGAGGTGCTGATACGTAATTAGCCTTTTACTTGTAACTGTTTAGCTACCAAGAAGCAACGTTGAGAGGTCTTGTAAATATCTGCTTTATTAAGTTTTTTGAAACCCCAGGCGTGATTGAAATAGTTAACTATTCACTTTCCTTGTATAAATTCTCAGTGATGGTGCTCCGATGGGAAACAATGCTCGGATTTTACTTTTCCGACGCGCGAGGGAACGAAACCAAATTTCCTTGTTGATTCAACCTGCTGCTCTTGCACTTGTGTGTGCTGTTTCAATACTCGTGTTTCTCAGTTGAACAAAAGTTACTCTAACGCACTGTAAACAGCACTGGATTGACTAAATCGTATGTTGATTTTCAGCCGTCAGGCGACGAGATTAGTGCAGAAGACCGTTAGTTACTGTCTCAGACTTGTGATTCGGCTTCCGCTTCTCGCCGTTGCGTCCGTGTTAAATCACCGAGAGAACAAGATGTGAGCGTTCACGTGTAGAAACGTCGGTTGGTTTCGTAAGAAGAAATAAAAATGAGTTCGTGTAGCCTTTATCCTCCGGCTATATCCTGTTTTGACTCGCAGTTTGGCCTGAAAGTCTCGTAGATATATGTTATACAACTGTAGCGAATCGTGTTACTTGATTGGTTCATTTCAATTATGACTGGCAGCGTAGCCATGAGAATAACATCTTCTGATTGGTTGATTTCAGCACACGACTATATGGAGAGAAAAAGACAGAACGTGTTATGTTTAAGAATTTCTGTGGCCGTGGCTGCATATAAGTAATGAACCTACATTGAAATACATAATGCAATATTTTTTAACTTAAGTGGTATTTTTCTGGACATAAATTCGTAAAAATGGTTGGTGTGTTTTCTTTAGCTGACGGTTGTCTTACTATTTAAGAAATAGATATCGGGATAAAAATACTTGTGTTGCCATATCTGGTCATATCTACATCGTTTCACTGTCTTTTGGCTTTTAACATGTTTAAATTGTGTGGAACATAGAGAACGTTGAAAATCAGCCTTAATTTGACAGGAGATGAAAAGTTTGAACAAAGTCTTTTTTTTCTAAATTATCATAAAGGTAAACTTGAAAACACTTAAGTTACTGCCAATTACATGAACCTGTAAATTGAACGACTTTCGGACTCTGCCACATGCTATTTTTAGCTTGTTGTACTTTCAAGGAATCTTGTCTTTATACAACTCCGTTCCGTTACATGTTGACATAAAAAACAACACAACAGCACAATGTCAGTGAATTACGGCTAACTTGTCATTAGAATGAGACATCGCAAAGTCAAGAAAATATTTTATCCATTGTAAGCATAGCGAGTGGCCGTTGTTTTGTCGAGCATCTGTAGTGCCAGGTGTCAGTCTTACCGACTCCGTTCAGCCTTTTTTTGTTTTGTTCCTAATAGCAATCAGGCAAACTTCTGAGTGCACGTTTCAGTGGAACATACTTCAAGCGTTATAGCTATCAAAACTAAATGAACGGAAAAATGTATTTTTGGCAACAACAAAATTTAAATGAACACCTTCACAGCGGCAGGTCACAGTCTGCTCAAAGAATTTTGGGAGCAAATTTGGGAACAAATTATGAATTAATTCAATCTTCGTACGGTTTAAAAATTGGAGTTTCTTAATAATCGTTTTCACACACTTTTATCACCATCATCATCATCATTCTTTATTAGCGAAGTTAAATTCTGTACATTTTTGCTAGCCCGTAGATAGCATTAAAACTAATCGGGGCCGGTAGCTTGAAAATAATTTAAATACTTGTTATGTTATACTAGACTGCTGCAAAACTCTAATTCAATAGGAAAAAAATAAATAAATACTGCTGCAAAATTCTAATTCTAAGTATATTCTTATTCTATTGAAAAATAAAGTAGTTTCAAGTCAGTTATGTAATCACGAGGCCAGTAAATTTATTATTTCGAGGACCTCTACATAGTCATCCTCTGTTTGTAATATATTCCTGAGCAATTCATGTATATTTTGTTTGAATTTTCGTTTGTTTTCATTTCGTATAAATTTTGGTATGCTGTTCCAGATAACTGGTCCTGATCTTGAGAGAGATAATCTCTGAATTTCAAGACTCGAGTAATTTAAATAGAAATTGCCACTAGTTGCTGATCTAGTATTATAACTATGCACATAACTAATCTTTGTAAAAAGGTTTTTGATCAAGATGGGTGCTGTATTATTTGAGACGTCGTACATAAGGCTTGCTATTTTTTCGAAATAAATCATTTGAATGGGAAGGAAATCAGATGCTAGGAATAGGGGGACAGCGTGCTGATGTCTTTCTGCGAAATGCATCAATCTTAGGGCGTGTTTTTGAAGTACAAGTAGCTTATTGATTAGGGTTTTGGCTGCTCGTCCCGAAGCAACTATACCATATGATAGATAGGGGAGTATCAAGGATCGATAAAGGGTGGTAAGTACGTTAAATGGTACGGAGTGTCTAAGTCTGGAGATAATGCCAACGATGCATCTCCAACCTTAGGGGTTTTTCTCTTTTACAGTTATGCTGGTTTTGTCAGTACATTTAATTCACTCACTAGATTGATTTTTCTCTTATTTCAGTGTCTTCAGCCGACAATAGTGTGAGCTTTTCAGATGCAGAAGAACAGATTCATGATGCAGAACTTCTGTAAGTACATCATTTAATATATGTTACCGGCATATGCATGCACTGAACAAGATCTCTACTATCAACTAATAAACCATAAGTTTAAAATCACAGTGCAGGCTGCATATTAAGGATTTTGTATGGCCTACAAATTGATATTATTTTTTTGCTTTGATGGATGAGAAATACCCCCTCCCCCATATATTTTTGGTTGGGCGGCAGCTTTTACGAGGTTTTAAATTGAAGAGAGAAACAAGCCTGTTAATTTAGCCTTCTGCCAGTAAGAATACCATAACCTTCTAAATATGAGCCCAAAGATTTTTTTCCATTGTTTTTCTTGAAAAATGTTTTCAAAATTGCTGACACAAAAGGACGGAGGTGGGGACCTCAACAGCCACTCCCCAAAATCTGTCCCTGGGGACCATTATTTTATGAAAATTAGACTGGGTCGATTACGAAAAGAACTAACTTCGAAACCTGTTTTAACAATACAGACAATCACGAGATGACAACTTGGAGCAGGAACTGGCCATTGCAGACAGAAGGCAAAAACGAGAAATCAGACAGTTGGAGGATGAGATTCCAAAATGGCAAACTATCGTTGATGAAGTCTGTGGCTCAGGTACCAGTACAATTAATTTGTATGCATTATATTTACACTAAGTTTCGTTGAACTAAGAGGGTTACCTTTAGTTTTTAGTTGTTTTTAAAAAAAACATGGAGCTACAAGTTTATTACAAGAAATATACATGTTTCGATATGTACTGATTATTTTCCAAAATGCTGCGAACTCATGGTGCAACTTGTGGGCCTACAAATGATGGACAGTGGAACAGAACTTCAGATTTGTTCGCAAAAAAACACAGCACTCACAAATTTCAAAAGCGTGCATGGAAACACGCAAGATTAAATACCAAAAAAATTGTAAGTACTTTTACAAACTGCAACAAGTTTATAACAAATGACAAGTTTTTTCAAGGTTAACTCACTACAAACACGAAGGATTTATACAAAATGCTGAACTACAATTTGTGTACTCCAAATCGTTAATTAATGTGGTCATCGTTGCACTTTCTATACAGGAAAATCGTCGAATGAGTTTGACTCTCAGACTCTAGCTGTGTTACGGGGGAGACTGGTACGATATCTGATGAGGTCACGTGAGGTAAGAATTGAAAATTGGAAATAACAGTCTTTATTGGTCACTCATCTATAAGTTACCAGGACTTATGTGCAGAAATAAAGTTCTTATTTAGCACGTGTTAAAAGATCATTTCAAAACATACTAAATGTTTGCAGGGATCACATAGAAGGAAGGGCTAATAGTTTTCAGAAGTACATTTATTATAGTTTTTCTTTCTCTCTTTATTTCAAAATCGAATGATGATAAGTCTGGAATTTTGTATACAAATATCGGTACGAACCGTTTGTTTCTCATTTTTGCCACTTTAGATAACTGTAGGTCGCTCCACTGCTGGGAACCAAGTGGATGTGGACCTCTCACTCGAGGGACCTGCCTGGAAGGTGTCAAGAAAACAGGTACGGATGTTTTCCATTAAAACTGTCTGTTTTTCTCAAAGGGTGTCATGAACTTTGGGGGATTTGGGTTATCTATGAGCTTCTTATTTGGAGTGACTCTTTACAAAGAATGGAAAAGAGAGGCTGATATAAATTCCTACTGATTATCATTTCTTGTTTTATATATTCTATTTATAGTATTTTATTGGTATATATTTTGTTGTCTTCTGTACAATTCATATTCATAGATATGTGTTATTAAATTTCTTATCGTGCTTATTTTTTTTCTTTCTTTCCTTTTTTCTTTCTTTGTTCTTTTCGTTCGTTCTTTCTTTTGACCGTGGCAACTTTTTTTTTCAAACATTGGAGGGGCTCCAGAATCGAATAGTTCATGCTACTTCTGAAGTCCTATCACTCACATAAAAATTGCAAGACCTTCCTTAATTATTGTCACTTCTTGTCGTTATAATTGTCAATTAAAACTATTTAAAATACGCACTCACCCCAGTGCGCTTAAATAAAGACTGAAATACTGGTTAATGATGCAGACTACCAAACGTGCGTCTTTCACACTTGCGTTCCGCAGGCGGTGATCAAACTGAAGGGGGACGGCGAGTACTACATTCTGAACGAGGGTCGAAGGCCCATCTTCATTGACGGAAAACCTGTTGCCATGGGAACCAAAGCTAAACTGCAGCACAACTCGACGTTCGAGGTTTGTTCGTGGATTCCTTTTAAAATGACTAGTCAATTTCATATATGTATAATTTATATACTATATATAATAACAGTAGTCTTGGGTTTGCTAAAGCGTAGCGAGGGTCAAAATACTATAGACACTCATAAGCCACTTTTTTAAAGGTAAATCGACTATGTGACAATTGTTCCACAAACGCGCATTGGATATGAACTTTGAGTCGGCTATCATAAGCGTGAGTGAAATAATTGTTTTATCAAATACCAAACACTGGATGAAGATATCTCGAACTTTATATTCTACCGACTCGCGTTTTCGGCCATTTTGTGGGAAATTTTTCCCTGATAAAATTGTCAGTTTCCATATTTGGACAAACTACAGGGTATAGGATTTAGACATTGAGTAGACAGCCAGTGCGATTACAGAAATTCAATATCCAGTGATTCTATGCAGGAGTAATTATATAAGAAAAGGTTACATGTTTGTGAAGAATCTTGTACATGTATATGTCTCTTGCTACAACCATTGACCTTTTTAGTTGATTTCCAAGAGATACTAGTGCTAGGCAGGACAGGGCTGCAGTGTTTGAGGTAGTATATCGAGGTGTGGTAGAACTCTACAACAGCAGCAACATCACCAATTAACTTATACAGTTGCCAAGCATTTACAGGTTATAGTGAAAATAATAAAAAAGGGTACTGTCCATGTGAAATAGCCAAAAGGGCTAAGAAATTGGGTGGTCAGTTTTGTTTTGTTTTTTTTGTTTTTTATGTCTGTGGTCGGTTCACGCAAAAGAAAACAGAACAGCACAAAAATGTAATTACGAAAAAAGAACGGATGCAGGTAAATCGATAACTAACTGCAACACTGATGTCTAGAATTGTTTGAGAAAGTTTTGTTTCACTTTATCTTTGAATACGGAAATTGAAGAAAGTCTGTAACTTTTAAGTTGATAAGATAACGGATTTTTTCGTCGATGGAGTATTCCGACTTTCGCGTGTATTTGCTTCAGCTATAATGAGTCTTTGATTATCAGCGAATAAATAAAGTCGCTCATGTTGCTGGTTATTTCCTCGCAGATCTGCAATCTTCGTTTCGTGTTTCTCGTTAATGAAGACTTGGCCTCGGTCAGCAAAGAGACGTCGGCCGTGCAGGGCCAGACGGGTCACAGCCCCGAGTAGACACACCCACCTTGACAGCGGTCACGTTACTGAGAAGTCACACCCATCCTTAACAGTGGTGTGATTTGGATGAAGAATGGAGCATGTGATACAAGTTTACTGATCTAGTATTCCATGGGGTTCACGCCAATAAAACCAAGGTTTATTATCCGAAGCATGCTTCTTGAGCATGTAAGACAGGGTTTTCATTTTTCACTCTGTGCACACAGTGAAAAAAAATCTTCCTAAGAAAACCCTCCCGCCCCCTGTCCACTAGTTACACGGAAAGAGCTTAGAAATTCAAAATCTCAAATCAAATCCACTTTAAATGGAGGAACCGTGTCGACGACGTTCTTCGTTCATTACACTGTTATTATGAACTGTCTGTTAGACATTACTTTGACTTTGGTTTTTTGACCCTTTTTAAAAATCACCTGCAGCGAAGCGAACGTCTCCAAAACCAAATTTAGAGGAGATATCAGACTTGGAACTCGCATTGGTGAAATGATTTGTATTCAACAAAGTATTGCCATTTTGTTTTCGTATGAACGTACGTACGGTGTTATGAACATTGGAAAGAGATTCGTGCTTGACTTTTCTCTTGCCCTGTTTTTTGTCCCGCCCGATGGACTGTACTCTTTAGTCTCCAAGGAAGCGCAGGGTGCCGGCAATAGTGAATACCACGACTGTAAACTTCTCGGATTGCTCGAAGCATCTTTATGCATTTACTTGATCTTTGGCAAAACTAGCTGTTCGATTCGGATTTGGCGTTCACTTTTGCTTAGTGTGACTTTTTTTATATGAAATGCAGCTACTGTTGCATTGGTGCGTACTTGGACAAAAGGGAATTGTGGGTTGTCAAAAACATAAGAATCTGAGTGGAAGTTTCTGCATCGTGAACAGGCAAATAGTTTGCAGTATTAAACACAATTGATTTTGCGTGCAAATGGATTGTGATCTAACAGCTGTTGCAAAATGTGTACAATACACGAATTAGATTTAATACGGGGCTATAAAAGGTCCTAAAACGTGTTCCACTCGTTTTTACCGTTTTTATCGCTTTTTCACAACTGACAATAAAGTGTAAAACCGCGATATTTGGGTGCAACTCTCCGTTCCATTTTCAAAATTTACAGAAATGAGCGTTCCTTTCTTAGTCTCGATTTGTGGTATGTTCTTTTGAAATTTGTCAGCCTGAAGTTGTATAAAAGGGGTCGTAAAAAAGAAAGAAGTAGTTCCTTATAACATACTTCAGTTTTAAAATATAAGGCTTATCCGTGAAAAATCCTTGAACTTAAGCAAAGAATCCTTGAATTCAGTAACGAGGTAACAAGTGAGTATTAAAGTAAACATTTAAATATCGGTTTTGTGGTTTTCAAAACCTAATATAGATTTATATGGCTGAGTAGCATCTTTCGCCAACAACCTGACTGCTCTCTCGGTAAATTTTGAGTTACTCATTAAAATATCTAGTGAGCACTAACTGTCTGTTCCATGGTTGTGCATTCGACTGTGGCGTCGGACTTGCGTTTTTTGTCCAGTTTCGTAATCGTAGTTGCCACTGATTACAAAAACTACACACTCGCTTTCATGTCGTTAGCCTCGACGTGATAAACACCAATGTAAATATGAGCTATTTACAACGGACTTCTAATCGTTCTCGCTGGTATTTATATGTATTCAACACCAAGTCGAGGCTAATGCTGTAGAAATGATGAGTCTATAGTCTGTAATTAGAGGCAACTTGGAACACGAAACTGGAATAGACCCAATTCATAAACGGCGGCTACTTTAATATTCTTTTGTTTGTTTTTAGATTAGCCTGACAAGCGTCGTTCAGGTTAATATATTCTTTTGGTTTGAGAACGAGGCTAGTCAGGCTAATTTAAATACAAACAAAAGAATATTGAAACAGCCACCATTTATGAATAGGACTATTCTATTTTTATTTTTCACAGTCTTGAAAAGTTTTGAATTAATCTAGACGTTCGTCATTGAAAGTCCATGAAGTTACACTGTAGACTGTTGTTTCTCTAGTGATTTTTCTTAATTCAAAAGTAAAGTCTAAAGACCAACAATGCGAAAACCATTATCTGTTTTAAAAGTGAACACTTCTTTCACCTTCAGAGCTTTATCATAATTTGTTCTTGCAGACAAGTGAGGTAGTGCGGGAATACGAAACTGGACTCACTTTAGTTTGGCAAACTTGTAAACAAAAAAATGTCAGCAGAGGTTTGCCTGTAGGAGGCCGGGGGGGGGCTCCCATACTAACAGGGGCAGGGATGCTCTCCGTGAATTTTTGGGGTAAAATGCTGGGTTTTGGTAACAGTTGGGGTGTTCAAAGCAAAATACTTTCATTTGAATACAAAATGGTACCTTTTAAGGGTGTAACGGTCAATTGGATTCCAACACCATAATCATCATTTACATACTTTATTTCAACTCGGGTTACATGAGGCTGTGTCGGCCTCTGGCAATATTTTGCTAATGTACCGAGAAAGAAACTGGTAAATACGAAT
>JAOBYF010216433.1:0-10222 GCA_025403605.1 Parazoanthus darwini | reverse complement strand
CGAACAACCAATCAGTGTCGAGGTCGCTGACAGATCACTCAAGCACAGAGAGCGAGCGTGACCACCAAAATAAACACTAGCGGGAAAACCCTTCGGCCGTTGGAAGTTGTAATTTGAAACGTAACGGTGTACTTTTAGATCGAGCGATAAAATAATGCTTTCTACTCTAAGAAAAAGGGGAAACGACGGCTCCAATGGATTTGAAGAAATCAAGAAGAAGCGAAAGGGATTTGGGTATTCGCTTCCGTTAAAAATATGGTAAGTTTCTTTAGTCATTGCTGCACATTTAATACATTTTTGTACATGTACCGATGTACAATTATGTTTTTTTTTATCAGTTGAACAAAAGAAAGTGCGACGTTTTCTGAAGCAGTTTTTTTCTTGTGCAGGATACTGAAACACTTCACGTATAAAGAAGGTTATTTCATACCAGCTGACCAGATCGTTCAAAAATATCGTGTCGATTCTTCAGAAAAAGAAAACCCTGAAATTTCAACAAAGTCGATTGGAAAGATTATCATGGATCTTTGGGCTAGACAAGGCGTTCGACAAAAAAGGGTTGGAAAAAGAGGAGAGAAACCTGTAATGGGTTACTACAACCTTGGAGAAACTGTTGATCCTAAAACTGATAAGGTTAATGAATATTCTCTTGATTACATCGAGAAAGAGCTGCAAATACGAAACTGGGCTACCGTTAGAAACAATGACAACTCCCTATCTTTCATAAGAAGCGAGGAACGGGCATTCAATGGTCAACGTTGTTCAACTGAAATTTTGGTGACCTTTTTAAATGATAAGGAGAAGTGTTACGAGCTTAAAGTTATGAGTCATGGGTTTAGCCTCTCCGTTGAAGAACTGGGTCTGGACAAGGAACTAAAAAGTGGAGACGTCATGGAGCAAATCAAAGTCATAGCTCGTTTCCTCGATTCATCAAGAATGTGCTGTGGTTTTCCAGTAGAAAAGGAGCATGTGTCGAAGCATCAACTCGGTACAAATATCGTTGTCGCCGTCAGCTACATTGGCCAGCCGAGTAGACCGATAGAAAACCGAATGTTTTCTGGCCGATGCAAGATCATAGCTCCTGCAAATCAGTGTTGTACCTCATGCTCTTCTGCGAAGAGAGATGAAACTAGGAGACGGAACAGGCAGAACTCGGTTGGCAAAGGCAAAAGCAATCCCAGAGCAAACTATCGCTATCTCTCTGAAGTGGGGATCGCCAAGAAACTAGCGGAGCAAAAACAACAACTAAAGAATGCTAGAGCAAGAGAAGAATGGTGGAAAAAGAAATTTGAAGAACAGCTGATCCAATTAGAAGAATCAGACCACAATGATCTGCAGTCTATTATTCTAGATGACACCTGTAACCAAAATGTACCCCCCGAAATGAGCAAGGGTGTCTGAGGCATGACACGATGTTCGGTAACAAAGCTACAAACTGTAAGGAAGACACACAAAGGATAACTGTCTTGCAACAGACAAGTCTTAAGTTCCATTTTCTGATTAGATTCATTGTTGTCTGATGCATGTGAAAGTTACTGAAATTTTAACAGTATAGTACAACTTTGATCACTTAAATGTTTTTGCTTGGAGATTTTATGCTAATAGTTCATCGTCTGCAGGGGTGGATTTAGATATTTTTCCGACTAGTGCCAATCTCGACCCATACTAAGGTCAAGCTCATTATTACTATAAATCGTTTCTTTATCTCTCTTGTAGGAAATTTTGACTAGTGCCATGGCACTAGTTGCACTAGTCTGGATCCACCCCTGGTCTGAATGTCCCTGACGATCTTTTTCTGGGACCCATTTAGGGATGTAAGCTGCCACCTGCTTTCTCTTCCGAAGCTAAGAGTCAAAATTTAAAATTTCTTGCTCTTCTTGAATATCTCCGAAATTAGAGGTACATATGCGATACCAAGTATACAGTCTAAATTGTCTCAAGCTATAGCTTCATTTTACGTAATAAATTTGTCGTAAGAACCCCGACCTGTAAAATGAAAATACGTCCTCCAAGTCGAGACTGGGAGGTACTCTCTGTGCCTGCGGCATCTGGTAAATAAAATTGGTCCCAATAACCCATTTTGCCAATGCAGAATTGTACTATGTCCATTCTCTTATGAAGGCTAAAAATCATTACTCGGTAAAATTTGGGCTCTTTTACTCAAGTTAAACAACACCTTTAGCGACACCAGGGAACTGAACGAGGCAAAATTTTGCATCAGAGAAATGTTGTACTAACAAAGAAAATACGTATGGACCTGATTTCTTACTTACGCATAATATCTTAAACCTGTAAAGCCCTGCCCAAACGTAGATGCAAGTCATTGCAAGCCAGTGCAAGTTTTGACCTTCAAACTTGCGCTCAACTTGCGCTTTGTTACTTGCACTGACTTGCATTCAAAACTGAGCTCGCGTAAATTCCATGCAAGTCCATGCAAGTCAGTGCAAGTCCATGTAAGTTGGTTGTTTTAATTTTCCCGCAGTCTCTCAATTTGCCTCAAACCACTCCAAAACCCGCTATATACACAAGGAGTGACCACTACACAAGAAGCCTGAAGAAAACAGTGAAATTTTATTGTTTTTCATAACATTGTAGGAAGAATTCAAATTTCCCATACATTTGCTTAAAATAGCGATATGTAACCGAACACCCGAGAAATCACTTCCAACACATATTGGTAGCTTGGGCCACCTGTGATCGAGTGTGAGCAATTGGAGGTGTGGACTTATCTCGTACATTTTTGTTTTGTAGCTTGAACATATATTAAAATCTAGCCATTACGTGGGAAAATTATCTAATAAAATATTTTTTTAAAACAGTTGCACTGAAATAAACTGGTAACAATGTACGGCCAGTAAATGATTGCCATCCGTATAATGGCCGGTTTTCCTTCGTGATACTTAGCTAAGAAAGGAATATCAAGCATTATGTGGCAACGTTTTGTCTTTTCCCGTTATTAAAGTTGAATTTTCTTATGTGTATTTCAATGAAAACCAGTCAAAACAGACATCTCATCTCTACAATAACTTGAATTGTAGGTTCTGTATCATTTTTCAATAAGTCTGGAATTGATTACGCGGCAAACTCTAAAAGGGTCCACAAAATATTTGAGTATTATGACAGAATCTGAGAAAAGAAACATCTGTTTAATTTTGGTGTCAAAACTAACTCAAAAATATATGTAGGATCCAAATCTTGTTCAAGTTGTTGAGCGAACACCGAAATAGTTTCCTATCCACCTCTTAAATTCGTTCCGAGAACCCATTTCAAGAGGAACAATGTTGTTCACCTTTGACCGCTGCGCAAATTCTTGTACAATATCTGTCGGGGGCCAGGGGGCAAACAAGGACGAGTAGCTATTCTAATAATAGCACTTCGTTTCATCCCTCTGGAATTGTCGTATTTTAGAAATCATAAATAGTTCGCGTCACCCTATAAATACTATATGCTGTCGGGCCGTTTACACCAACAGAATGAGGGTGGCTTCGTTATTTCCACTCCACAACAAACATAGCATTATTCAAACTACATTGACATTCACATCCTTTTAATTTGGAAAATATTTTTAAATATAGAATATTGCTGCAATAAAATGGTCAAAAAGAAAGAAATTCTTTATTCCACGTAAACAGTGACTTACGGAAGACGCAAAACGGCTGTCTATACATGTTAGTGTGCGGGTTATTTCTCATATAAACGGCCCTGACAGTTCTTTGTAGTCTTGAAGTCAGTTTATAACAGAAAAAGTGTTTTAAATGAAAAACATTAAGTTCGAACAGTCTTTTTGACCGAAACCGTTCCAGGCGTGCGAAGACCAGACCGTGGTCAATCACAGTATTTTTAAAAACCCCTTCAGTAGGCTGGGAGACTTTGTCAACTGTTTTCAGAAAGTTTGGTCCCTTTGACCAGCTCCTCTGTCTTACTACACTAATGATTTTGAAATACAGATGAAACTCGAGGCTGAAAAAATACAACTGCAATGAGAACGGCTGCTACTGATACTTAAATGAGCTAGGTACTCTCTTTTGACATTACTAAATAATACAAGTATGTACATACGTTTCATAATTTGTTGCTCATACGAACCGAGTATATGATAAGCGGAATTTACACAAAATTCAATTCTTAATCACGTTCCACACTATGAAAATCTGAATACAAACAGACATACATGTAACGCTTTTTAACAACACGATTTAAATGTTCCGATAGCATTAGTCAACTGTTGCTTACTTACGTTGTTACATGGTACAACCGATTGATCATTTACAGCAATGTATCTATACCACGACGTCATCAAACCAAGATGGAGCGGAACAAAATCGACGAAACCGAACAAAACAAAACTGCTTTTGAGATTCAAATTTTCAAGTTTGGAACATAATTTATTATCACTAAGAAAACAAGTACAGCAGCTGGATCTGCCACTACTGCATTTTCAACCTAAAGATATACCAGTCTGCATGATTAGGAGATAACAACAGTTTGATTAAAGTCAAACTTCCCTAACTTGTACAATTTTTAAGAGCTGAAATGATACTAAATTCAGCAAACATTATTTCACTTTTAAAGCTGCCTGATGCTCGGACGTTTCTCAAGACTCGCAACAGAAGACGCAGGGTAATTATACAAACTATAAATTTTATGGTCTCTTGTTAATAGTTTATCGAAAAGTTCAATACTATCAAAAATTATTCATTTCTTCCCATTTTAAGTCTGGAACAATTCCTTTCAGCGAGTTTCTGATAAACTTTTCCATTTTTCTTCGCGCATCTTGTTCCTCTTGCAAACTCTGCCTCAGTAGATTCGTTTCCTTAAACAAACACAGGAGAAGGCAACAGTATTAATATCCTACCGTATACTAATATAAAACAGAAGCCTCACCACTTCCAAAAGTACAATTCAGTGGTGTGAGCCATATATTTCAGCTAAAACATCAACTTTCATTTGAATTAAACATCTTAAATACAATGTCACATGTATTAAAAAAGCCGCTCAAACCTCGGCGCTCAAACCTCTGACGCTTATTCAAGATAACAGAGTGAACCAACTTTTAAGTTTTCTGATGTTTCAGAAACGAAAATATGCTAGGTAGTAATGTATGGTTTTATACGGAGTGTCATTAGTTATGTTGCTACCTCCTCAAGCTGATACTTCTGAATCTCGCCACACGATAAACAAAGTCAATCACCTTGGAGCTTTGGAACAATAAAACAGTCATTTAAGCGAGGTTGTCGCAAAGATCGAGAATCCTGTCCAGAACAAACTGACACAAGTGAACGAAGCCATTAGGACAACAATCCTTTATTTGTACCTTAGGTTACAACCACAGTATACATATGCAATTACAATTACAGTTTTTTCCGGGCACGAGCCCCCTAGAATGGCAGAGCTGTGAGTGCCCTAGAACAGAGAAAATTGGATAAAGACTGAACTAAACGAAGTTCTCACTCGGAACTTGTACTGTCGATGAAACTGCCGGGGACTGTAATTCAGAATACCCAAACTCGACCTAACGTCAGACAAGACGAGAGTCTTGAAAAGAGTCGTCTGTAATTTCCAAGATTGAAACATCTCATGAATGGTGGAGTGGCAGGGATTACTTTGTAAAGATAGGGCGAATTCGTCTCGTTTGGGAGATGTAACTATCATGCATGTCTTTAAGATGTAAAGATAGGACGAATTCGTCTCTTTTGGGAGGTGTAACTTCCAATGATGATTTGAGAAAGAAATATTCTGACGTCTGTCAAAGGAAATAGTCAGAAAATATGCTTCTTGTGGGAAACCTTCTTAAATTTAGTGCTGTATTATAAGGCGTGTCTCGAAATCCAAACTCAAAGCGAGCGTTCACGAACGCGCGGCCAGTTCTGAAGTTAAATAAAGTTCAACTTTTTCGCGACCAGAATGAGCGGACAGCCAATCAGATCTTTATTTTTCAATACTAGAGCATGTGATTGTGCCGGTTCGCACGACCAAATTCACCGAAGTGGAAACCGGCCTTTATGCCCTTGCTGGAGTCTTTGCATTCAGCATGTGGAAACAATTGAGCATCACCACACTCCCTTCCTTAAAGTTAAAACAGAAATTGTGCTTGCTAGAAGAACTTCGACTGACCACCTCATACCATTACTCTGGCAGCCTTTCCAGATGCCGCGCTTGGGCAAAGTGTCACAATGTTTGATGTCCTGCCTGCTTCGTCGCACCACGCTTTCTTGTATCTCAACTTCTTGACGAAGGACTCTAGAACAGCCGGGCTTTCGGAGACTGCTGTCTACAGCATAGATTCGGTACACCATTTATCAGGTGAATCAACTCCAAGAAGTCATCCACTTGCGACGGTGATTTTCTTGGCAGGAAAACGTCTTCTCTTGGATCATACCAGGAAGAAATTGTCACCATTACCCTGGATAAATTGGAGCAACTTGTTAAAGGCAAGACAGCGGAGTCTGCTTCCCTGCTCCACACAAAGATTGTCTCAGCTGCCTTACTAGCGTCTGGAACTTTCTTGTGTTTTGACGAACTCTTGATGACTTGTGTACTTCAGACATTACGTTTTAATATACTTGCATGTATGTTCATTTTTATTGAATCCTCGAAAACAGACAAGTTTCCATTTGGCGTGGGTCTCTGTAGCGGCTAGAACAGGTAATTCTACCTGCTCTGTTGTAGTGTTACAGATATTATTAAAAACGCGAGGATATGTTTCTAATAACGATGGAGGTTTTCGTTTGGGGGGGGGGAGGGGTTATAGGCAAAACTTCATCTGGTAACAAAGTTAGATCAGTTCGTAACCAATTCAAGCTATACAAGAATTCGGAAGTTGTAAAATGAAGCTTCTTTTTGCACCTATGGTAAGAATGTACTACCTACAGTTTCATACCAGATAGTGCTACAGCAGTTGTAAGAGCTGGCACTCCTGAAAGATTAATCAAAAGTCACACTCTTGAAAGACATTCTAAGCATGGTACTCGATTAGCAACAGACTTTCGTTGCTAGTCTATAATTTTCAATAACTTCAAACTTACCGACTGAAGTTCGTCCACTTTTCTTCTGAGACAATTAAATTCTACGGCTGCTGCGTCCCTACATGAAGTAATAAACAATAAACTTACAAATGTTCGTTAACGAAGACCATAGCGTATTCAGCACTTTTAAAGTTTGATAGTGGGAACCAGAAAATTTCCTGTGTCCCTTGCAAGCAACTCTTATTGGATAAACGTCGATCTAAACAAAGTTTCAAATATCGGGTCTTAAGCACCTGGTCCAAAATACATTTTAACCATAAATGTAATACTTCGAACTGACCATAAACCTAATAGTTGCTTATTTCGTACTTTGTCATTCACAGCGAGCAGACCTTATGGTTAAACAGCAGTCTCGCGAGATCAATACCCAGAACATATACCGTAAATCTAATCGCACCAAATATGTATGTAAAAAAATAGTAAATTTTATATTATTTTTCAATACGCTTGATTTAAATGAAAAGCTGACAAATTTACTTGATAAAAGCAACAAAAGATTAATGGTTTGTACTTAGCTGTGCATGTTGTCTGTCTGTTTCATCAATTTCAACCGGAGATGCAAGTCGATGCAAGTTTTGACCTTCCTTTCAATTTTGAATAACTTACACCGACTTGCGTTCAAATTAGAGCCAGCCCAAAGTCAACGCCAGATGGTGTCCAAACGAAACGTAAGGTGAACGCGGGTTTAAAACTTGCTCTGACTTGGATCGACTTGCATGTAGATACTCGAAGTGTTTGTGCAAACCTAGTTCATCATTCAGATACTCGGCCAATCCGTGAATCAAAATAACCTTGAAAATTTGCTATTCTTTATCAACTTGAAAACATTTAATTATTCTTGCTTTTTAATCTTAGTAAGCTTTTCATCTGTGGTCGAGTCCCATTTATATCGGCTGAATCACTTGAGGAGAACTGCATTTTAAAGTCATTTTGACTTATAAATGGATGTATTTTGTATTTCAAATCGTTCAACCTTAAAATGACAATACACATACGTTAACATTTTAAATGAACATTTTAATTGTTTTCAAAGACTCCGGAATAACAGCAATCTAGCATTTGACCAGCAACATCACGGTCCACCGCCAGTCCGCCAGTAAAAAAACAAAATGGTATGCAGTTTGAAAGAAACTGACAAATCTGAGTCATTGCTCAGCAAAAACTCTAATCTAATCCTAATCTTTTCCAAATATAAGACTATAGGCTTCTATTCGGGGGAGGGGATTTTAATTGGAAGGAATTTTGTGTATCAGATTTTGTGGGCTGTTGTTAGGGGGGTATATGTTCGGAGTTTTACGGTACAACAATTATGGTTAGTCTAATACAATCAAAGCATTATATGTACTCGTACTCTAAACAAAACAAAGATAAGAACAATAATGGTGATAATAATAATAATAATAATAATAACAGTAACAATAATAATAATAACAACAACAACAACAATTTCATGTAACATAAACAACTTTAATGTTAGAGCTTGCTTTGGATCTAACACAAGCTCTCGTACAACTTTGTACAAAAAGACAGAACGAGTCACAAGTTATAGCGCGATGATCCAAACCATGGACAGATTTTCTTTACACAGTAAATTTTAAATAGTTCAAGGTTCGGTTTATGAAGGATACAAAATTGGTCAACAATTAGCCTTCATTGTGTACACGCAATCATAAACAATGAAAAACTTACTGTATAAATTAACTTTGTCCACAGTTTGGTGAGTTGCGCTGCAACAGATGCAATGAGAAAGAGTGTTTATAATTAAGTCTGTATCACGGCTCTCATTCTCACATGTTTCACTTTGACCTGTTTCGCTATCACATCACAGTCTGTTTACATTTTCAAAACTTTCAACAAGTCTCAACGGCAGACAAAATACACTTCGACTTTGGTTAAAAAAGTAAAACCTTTCCTTCTACCACTTTTCGTTCATTTTGCTGGAATAAAGCTGTGCCAAGCTGTTTGGATTTGTTTTTCTGTGGAGCGTGGGATAGAAAAGGAGAAAAATAAAATGTACGCAAACCACATATGTTAGTTTTTAGAGCTACAACATGAAGTTTTTTGGGAGGAACTGGAGAGTTGTAATATTTTATGCTTTTATCAAATGAGCTACAAATGAAGGATCGAAAAATCTGACTTAAGACTTTGTTCTGCTACAAAGAACGCTAGTTCTTTCATAAATAAAAAACTTCACATAAACACCGGCGCTAAGATTTACCGAAATTTAAGAACTCAACGGTTGTTATTGAGCCGTGTAACTTGTGAAGCGCCTGGCTGGGACCTCGCGTCCCTTTCGTGCCTGCCGGCTTGGCTCGCTTACTTGCAAATTATGTTCTATTTTTTTACTTACTGTATTTGTATTTATTTCTACACGTATTTAAATAAGCTGCCAATAAAGTTGTTAAATAAATAAATAAAAATAAATAGATAAGTAAGTAAATAATAACAATGATAATAATGATGATGATAGTAATAATAATAACAATAATAATAATAATAACAATAATAATAACAATAACAATAATAATAATAATAATAATAATAATACTGATGAATACCGAGTTGGCGATATGTTTTAATTCCTTCATTTCGTGAGGTATAGCAATTAGAAGTCTGGAAATTGATGAAGGAGGAAAATTCAGCCAGAACATTGAACAAACCTTTTCTTTTCTTTCTTTGACAGTTTTCTAGTTTTCCAGACATCACTTTTTATCGTGGCCTGTGATTCGGTCCGGTGTGGGGGAACCTCGGGAGTGATGGGGCTACCTGTTGGAGAACACACCGTACAAACAAGCTCAATAAATTGGGTTACTTGTGATGGATAACAGTTTAATAGTTTGTTTATTTCTACTTTTACAAAACAACATTTTTAATTACAATTAGTTTTTAATTACAGTAATACAGACGTGGAAGGTGTAGGAAACAACCCATAAGGGGTTAACGAGTTCCTGCACCTTACCTTTATTTTTGCAGCAAAAAGAGCGGAGACAAATTGTAACGTATTTTAAACAAATAGATAATTGATTAAATTTTTATAGAGTAGCGAAGACAGAAAAAGAGCATGCTTCTCAGGAAGGTGAATCGAGTATGTACCGGTCAAAAAAATTATTTCGATGACACTGTACTTTTTAAACTCTTTCTTAAAAATTGAGAGCGATGAACTGTTTCGTATTGCCAGAGGGATATCATTCCATACT
>JAOBYF010216322.1:0-10225 GCA_025403605.1 Parazoanthus darwini | reverse complement strand
AGCAATGATGCTCATCATGCCAGTGATGGAAACATTATGGAAACAGGTGTAACTGCAACTGCAACTGCATTGAAAGTCCTTGGAAATGGTACAATAACCATCAACATAGCTGGATGTATCTTGACAAGGTTACAGCAGATGTTGATTGTTTTGTGGTTGACAGAAACAACTTAGAAACATTTATCAGTTCCACATTTACGGAACAGGAGTACCAAGCTGTCAAGATAACCAGCTTCTAACACCTGATGGAAGATTCCAATACAGGTTTGAATGCTGTGACAAATGATTTAAGCATGATGAGAAGACAGTGCACACTCCCCTGTGCAACAGGTTAGTTTAGCAGAACCGGAATTGGTTTCTGGTACACTAAGGTTTTCAAAATAGTTATTTTGTTGGCTTGTTTCTTTTGCTGTAAGGAAACTAGTGTATGTGGTTGGAATCTTTTTGGGGTTACTTTTCATTGCCAATTTGTAATCAACATACAATTATATTTTGAAATGTTTTCATATTATTTTCTTAACGAGCATGTTTCTGATTAGAGAAACAGATTGTGACTGAGTCGAAAATCGCGAGTTAAAACAAAGATTATTTTCTGGAAAATAAGTACAATCAGTTCGACGAACATCTGAGAGTCTAGTTGTCAGTAATGCAGATGGACCTTACAAGCATGGTGCACTCAGTTACAACTGTTGTATCCTTGTTCAGGGTCTATTGTTTAACAGCTGATTTAACAGGGATGATTTTATTTGTCTGAAGGGGATGAAGAACGTTTAATTCGTAGCTTTTGTATTTTAGGGAAGATAGTACGTTTAAGGTACGTTTTGAAAGGATTGTTTCTATAGATTTAAATTTAGAGCATGAAAATAACTACACAAAGAATGACCAACGCAATCGTAGGCCACATTAGGCTATGTGGTGACAAGGATTACTAGAGCACCTAAGGAGGTAACAAAGAAATTGATGGACACATTTGATACTGAAACCGGTGTGCAACATTATAGTGGCGGAGCACAGGCCAAGCACAAGGTGTTTGAAAAAGCTGATATTGATATTGGAAGTCATACAGAGAGTGTCAGCAAATAGAAGGATTCAGGGCAAATTGTCCAAGTCACAAAAAGAATTAGAGTTAAGCACAAACAAAAGAGATTAACTAGAAGCCAGACAAGGCAAAGAAACGAGAACCTGAAACTTGACAAGGAAGGACCAACCCTATGGAGCCGCTGAAGCCTTTTAAAACTGCGGTGATAAAAACACCAAAGATTCTTCATTTCAATTAAATTGTGGTTTGAAGATATTGAAAAACATAGCAGAAAATTAATATGGTCAAAAACGTGCATTTGTTGATGCAATGAGAACTTTAAACTCACTAGTACTTACTTAGTACTGAATATGCTAACTTTCCCAAAATGGTATTTCCAGGCAATTTTTAACTGCCCCCACCCTTGTTTCAGTTAGTTTTTAAAGAAATGAAATGAAACTTAAATTTTCAGTAGATCATTGCCACAATGTGTTCTACAAACATATGGAAGAAAATCTGATTTTACTTAAAGTTTTGGAAATAATTAGAATTTATTGTAAAAAAAAAGAGTTTTGGTTGACTTGGCAACACTAAGTAGTCAATCAATGGGTTTCACCTCCAGACATGCTGATTGGTTGTGCTGAGAAGTGTTTATTTCCAACTAATTCCTCGTAAAAAGCATAGGGGGCAGCAATAGACCCCAAATTCATATATTTGCTTTCAGTAGTTATTATCAACTAGTTAATTAACTAGCGTCAATTGATGCTTTAACAAGAAGCACATCCCAAAATGATACTGTGCTGAAATATTAAATGCAGTATTTAAAATACTGCAGAGATACCGTCTTAACAAGGAACTAGTTAAAATCATCAAAATTTGACTAGACTTCCCCCTTAACAGCCTTGCAGGAGCATCCATAAAGCCAGCCGCTGCCAGTGTAATCAAGAAGATGTAGAAGATTTTGATGGAGACAGACAACGCCCTTGATGCCAAGCGGTGGCAGTTTTACTCAAGAACTCAAGCAAATATATTGAACAAGAAGCACAACTGCTGTGACTGTGGTGTTTGTGTGTGCCTCTTCGCCAGAAGCTTGATCCCTCATTCTGCAATTCCGCCCTGTGAAAACATTAGCTGCATGAGAACGAAATCCAATGCATTTTCCAATCAAAAATGAGTGCCACATCTATGATGTTGAGTACCAGAAGCGATACTTCTTTGGTTGAGGCTTCCGTACATGTAAGGCAGAAAATTCTCTGAAGTTCCCGCAATCTGCAAGTGCCAAATCATTTGAATGATCAAGGAGAGATGATGACGATATCGTAAACAGCTCGTGTATTATCTATGACACCGGCGGCATTGTTGGAGCCAGTCCTTTCAACATAGCACAACAAGGTGAAGTAGAGATGTCTACAAAATGCTTAAAAAGCAGGAAATGAAACTAATCAAACTTCAAAAATTCAACTAACCCCATTTCAGTTTTGAGATTTATGAAATGCTTATGAGAAAATTAGCATGTACATAACTTCCTACAATTACAATATTTCGTAATGTTGTTCACCATCTCAGTCTTTTTATAGTTAAATTTTGCCTGCTTGTAACAAAATATCATGAATTAGATTTAGCGATTCTGACATGTCTTCGTCGATGATCAAGATCCTGTGTGTTTACTGACGACAAACTCAAAGTCAAAGAAGAAAAAGAAGCGAAATATTCCACACCAGGCGATCACGATGGTGATTGTGTTAATGGACCGTACATGTATGCCGATGAGCATCTTGCCGATGAAGAATGGCTTGGATAGTACAGAAAAGAAAAGATTTCTGTGACCAAGAAATAATTTCAACAAAGAGGTACAAGGGCGTTTCAAAAGTTAGTGAATGATAAGTCGATTAACTTAAGGTCTGAAATTTCTGAAATTGGTGGGTTTTGAGCGCAAAAATCTTGCTCAAACCCTCCAGAACTCATTCTCAGCTAATTCTTGATGGTGCACCACTTGCATACAATATTTTCTTGAATATTGTGTTCGCCGAGAACTATCTCTGCCAGTCATGTGATGAAGTACAAAGTGCCTACTGGAATAGTACCGTGGTAGGTATTAATCCTATCGTGGCCTACTTCAAATATGACGACGGCAACTTACACCATAAGAGCCACATATACATATCTGATGAGCTATCCCACAACCCGACATCAGTATTTTTTATACTTAAGAAGTTCGTTCCGGAGTCGAAGTGCCCACTTCTTCGAGTGGGCTTCAAAGAGCCAAACAACACTTCAGTGAGCTATCGCTTTTATATCAAAAACGAGTACACTGAAGCAGGAGTATCCCTTGAAAGACGTATTATGTGTTCAAAAAATCATGTTATCATGTTTTACAATTAAGGTGTCTTGTGGAAATTGTAACACAAGCAGGAGCGAAAACACCAGAGTGTAACTGCTGCAGGGAGTTGGACAATTGTGTCGAACCTCTGGAGAGCGATTTAGTTTAACTGGATTTTCAAAGTAAAGTGAAACTTAGGTGTATCACGAACCATCCTTGGTTTCGCGCAGTTTGTCTGCAGAAGTAGAGTTTGAGGCTTGCATCGGGCAAATACAGCAAGAAACATGGTCAAAGGCATTGGCAGACGAGATCAGCAGAAAGGTAAGTTTTCAATGAACAGGCAGTTTCTAAGTGCAAAAGTATTTGATTTATTACATTAAATCAATTATGATTGTGGATCAAGATCTAGGGAACAGGGAAACTGGCTACCATACACACTATAGCATATTCTATTAAGTTCTTTAGACTGTTTCGATTTGAGCATAGTTAGTCTCGCTCGACTATGATTTGAGTTTAACTAATGTTGCAAAAGATTTGCATAATATATCAAAACTTGCAATAATTACAGAACTTTAATTTGAAGAATTCTAAATCTTCTTTTTACAAGTTTACAAGTTGTCTAATTAACACTCTGACATGGCAAACTACGTGGTACAGTATCCACATTAATTGTATTGCAACATACACACCAAACAAATAACCCAGGTACCTGCAATACATTACATTCCAGTGCAACGGAAAGCAATCAACACTGAGAGGATCCCCTCCAGACAACTTCACTGCAAAACTAACGCAGAACATTTAATCGCGGCGTTCAGATGGGGTTTATTAAGGAAACAGGACTTCGTGAACACAAATCTACACACATAAAAAATGTTTCCATTGTTTAACTTCAGTCACCACCCGTGGAGTACTCAAGATAGAAACTACTATTTGTAATATATGACGTTTGCTAATTTAAACTAATTAATCTAAGTATTCAATTTAGATGATATTTATACATATATAACGTTACATGACGTTTATGTGTTTCATTTTGTTGTGAATTTCGTAATTCATACAAATTGCGTTAATGTCCAGTGTAGACAGTTGAAAGCCTCGAAATCTAATCTTACCAAAGGTCGTATGATAGTGCAAAAGGACTACCTGCTAGCCGGTCTGTCGAAGAAGTGCAATCAGCGTACTCGTACAGCACTCTTGTAACGCGGTTGCGTGTTACAAGGATCAAAAAGACGACTCATTAATGCAAAAGTGCATCGTCTTTATTTCAAACGAGATGGCCCACAATTCTTCAAACTTTTCCATCATCTTACAGATGCTGCCGGGTATAACTTTCGTGCACTATTTTACTGACAGTCCAACTTCACAATATAGAAAGAAAACAATCTTTCGTATTCTGTTACAGCATAAAAAATTAAGTCAGGCGGGATTGACCTTAAACCAACTTAATTTCAAAACTGTTTAAGGTAAGCTTATTTTGTGAAAAACTGCACCTAAAAATGTGCAAAATGATCCTTGGAGAACACTCAAAAGCAACAAATTCCGCCGTTCTATCGGAACTTGGCCGTTTCCTTTACACATTACTATTTATAAAAATTTGTTCAAATTCTATTTCTATTTGCTGAATTTCAAATCAAACAGCATTTTTAGCAAGGCAGTACAAGTGTCAATACAAGTGACAAGTACAAGGTCGAGAATTTTCCAGTTTATGAAACATTTAGATGAAATTGTCAACGCAACAGAAAAGAAAAAGTGTTCATTTAAGAAGGTGTTTACATAGAGAATGTCAGAGTTGTGGAGTGAACAAACTTGACCTCATGAACGAAGAAGACGGTAGTCCCGAAGCTCTCGTAGTAAGTTGGCAAAAATTCGAGTACGAGACGGAGTCTTTTGATATGGATAATACACGTACTCATCCTACACCTCAAAGTGACAATTTCGCAATTAAGCAAGGTCATATGATCAGTGACATAAAAGAATCAATTTTAGTAAAATCTGTCCAAGTTAGGAAAATAGCTTCGCGGCAAAATCTGCATGCACTTTCGATCTTATACGGTCGTTAAACCACATAAAACTATTATTACCGCTTCTATGTCATCGCCGCAGAGTTCCTGAAACAGGACAACTGAAAGATTCAAGCCTGTGACACAGTTAGTTTCCCAGTTTTCAGTAAAATGAAGTTTCAATCGTTCTGTCAAGAGTTGTGTTCGCAGTTCCGAGTCTTGATGAAAATTAGACTTTTTATCGACGATTCTCTAAACCGATAACGGTTACATGCTGCAACCAGAAATGTTGAATATTCTGAATGCAATACATATTGAAAGTTCTACGAGATGTCTGTCTTTAACTGAATTTGAAGTCACAAACGCTAAGTTCCAGTAGGTTTGCAAAGATCGTAGTGATTTTGAACTTTGGCGATGCTGAGATTGTGAGTTTCTCTCTCCTCTTACGGTTCCCAGCACTTTCCCAGAATATAGCGGTTTTGGCTAAACAAGTTTTAGCACAACCCTCTCCAAAGAAAACGCACCCTGCGCCACTGACCGACCCAGTCCACCCAGCTCTAGACCCTTTAGACAGCTTTCTCAGTTATTTTGAGCCTGAGCCACCAGCAACACCAAAAGACCTGTCTACGTACTAGTACCAAGTCGCGTCTTCAGTTGGCTCGTGCCCAGTTGAGAGCTACCATGTGCGGCGCCGGACATTTGAAGCTCCACGGGCAGACATTAAAAAACCTGAAAAGCCGACTTTGCAATCTAGAAGACCAAGTGGCATGAGTTTTAAGAAATAAAAGAAATAAAAATCTCATCAACGCGCATCTGATGCCGGGCCGGAAGATACCAAGTGCCATCTATCAACTATCAGCCTCTACAACTGCAACCGAGGAATCCCGGCCCAGAGACAACGAATTTACACGAATCAATCAATCACGAATTAGTGACGAACTTTTGGACATTGGATTTAAGCATATAACAAAGAGTAACGGTATTGGACATTTTGCCACGCTTGTCACTCACCATTTATTTAAACCTGATCAACAAGAATTGCAACGGTAAAAGAGAAAAGGATGGATTAAATGCTGCAAAAGCTCACGAAAGTTAAAAATAACTTTCTACTTTTCGACGTTCCTTTTAAGGAAAAAGAAGACGTTTGGTCTTTCAAGTGTGTTGGAGCAATTGATGAACTCTTGTAAAGACCAAACATAAATAAAAATAAGATAAAAAAAAGCAGTAACGATAACTGAATTGAAAGATGCGCTTTTTAAAAAAAATTAAGAATCAACCAATTTTGGTCAGAGCTCGCCTTGTTCTCAGTTAGTTTCTATATAAATTGAAATCTTATAGTTAAGGCAAATCTGTGTTTCGATGCTCTTTAATACAAATGTTTATGTTTCAAGGGGAAAAGTGTGCAGAAGGATTACACATGTTTCATCTACGTGAAGTTGGGTTTTGCTAGAAGAAAACGTTGCAGCTCACTGTTATACTCGTTGTAAAAGTTAATTTTTGGGTCTATTTCAGACAGCCTTTGCTTGGGTTAAAGCAATCACTGTGCAAACACGCCCTTTTGTAGTTTTGAAATCTATTAAATTTTAGTTTTTAAGTACAACTTAAATATAATTCTTACACGAGAAGCATTGCTAACGAATTGATAGTATTTCGTAAATGTTCATAAAAACACTTGCTAAATTTCCTTGTATGTGATGATCTGTGATGCTTCTTTTGTAACACATAGTTTGTCCTGCATTGGCAACGGTGTATTATTGTGTGTATGATAATTCTTTGTGTTTACCACTGTCACTTCCATATTTTAGTATGAGTACATGTATGTACCAATGTTTATTTCTATTTCTCTTGTTTGTTTATTTCAATGATATGTCTAAATATGGTTGTTGATTACCCTCAAAACTCAAGAACAAGCAACCCTGCAAACTTTAATAAGATTATATTACAGTGCGTTCAGTTATAGCTATCTGTTTCTTCACATCTATTAATGTTGAGTGCTTGGTCAGTTTATATGCCAGTCACACGCCAAAGGAAAGACATGTCAACTTCAAGAAGTTGGCATTGTGCTGCATGCACAGTGGTTTATGGAGCAAAACTTTCCCGTCCAACCCAATGCAACATTTGTGACCAGTCCTGTTTGTTAGTTACTCACAAACCTCACTTTACACTGATCACTGTGACAATCATCATATCTACCTCCGCAGGCAACTCCTGTTTGTATTTTGGGAGAAAATTTCTTGCCCCAGTCTCCCATCTCAATACCGCTCGCCGCTCGTTCGCTCTCTCGCCGCTCGTCACTCTAAAACACTACTGGACTTGCCTGCGGAGGAGGCTACTGTTTTCACACATTGCTATGGCGCGGCGTCAAACTGCAAGGCAGTCATTGTTTGAATTGTGTTGTAATTTAATTTTAGTTGATTGATTTGTAGGAATTGTTGTTGTCTTTTAAGGCGAAGCATACAAAAACTGAGGAAGGGGTAAAACTGATGAAAAAAATTACCAAGGGTGAAGTGAAGTGGTCATGGAGTGATGCATACCTCCTGTCTGGAGGAAATCAAAGTTTATAAATAAACAAATGATATATTTACATGTATCGTTTACACGATGGTCCTGATTAAAGATTGAAAGTGTTTTCTAAAAATAGCTTTTGCCTCAGCTATCCATGTACAAAGATTTGCACAAATCATGTCTCTCCTCAACAGCGTTTTTTTCAAAAGGGATAATCAGTCAGTATGAGGAACAAGCGAGGAAGTCTTGAAACATTGAAGAAGGCGATAAATTAGAGAATGTTCAGATAAAAAATAAGTGTTCACACCCCGTGCAATTTTGCGATCCGAGAGAAACACAAGTTAATTCCGCATCCACTGGCGTCTTTATTCCCAACTTTGGTTTCTCCTTTATCTTCAAGGTTCTAAAACTTTGGTATTGTTTGCAATTCCGAACAAATACATGTAATGCCGTGTTTAGACTTGAGCGCCTTAACGAGGTAAGTGTCATCAAAGACAATGGTTGAGGTCTCACTAGGCAACGTTTACGATCGTAGAGCGAAGTTTACTATCGTAAACTGCTTTGCAAGTAAGACCGACCTTTTACAGTTTACCATCGTAAACTCAACTCTAGTAAGTTTCTATGGAGATGGCGGGTAGATGAAAGGTTAGGCCCGGGTCGCATATGAGCGTCTTCGGCTTGTTTGATGTTTTGGCGTTTGTGAAAAAGTTTCGCTCAATTCGCGAAAAGGGTCGCATATACATGTACAGTACATCAAGCGAAACTTGACAGCTTTTATTGAAATGTAAACAGAAATTTTTCGTTTTCGCTCATATGCGACCCGGGCCTTAGTTTACTATCGTAAACCGACATTACGCTTATTTTTGCTGATATACAAAACTTTTACACCGTAAGGCGTAATACACGAGTTTTGTCTGATATTACTAGACCGAGGGACGATTCACAAGCGCTACCTCCGTTCTACAGGCAAGATTTCATGCCAGGTTATTACGCCGGCTATGGCATGCAGATACCAGCACCACAGTCTCATCATCTCATGACAAATGTGCCACCGGCAGAAAGGCCAACTGTAGCAACCCCATCACAAGATACTCAACACAATGCTCCTGAGAGTAGAAAGAAGAAAAATCGCTGGAGCGATACGGAGGAGAAAATCCAGCTGAAATCCACCCGCAGCCTCAGACACCAGTTGAAATCCACTCGCAGCCTCAGACACCAGTTGAAATCCACCCGCAGCCTCAGACACCAGTTGAAATCCACCCGCAGCCTCAGACGCCAGTTGAAATCCACCCGCAGCCTCAGACACCAGCTGAAATCCACTCGCAGCCTCAGACACCAGTTGAAATCCACTCGCAGCCTCAGACACCAGTTGAAGTCCACCCGCAGCCTCAGACACCAGTTGAAGTCCACCCGCACCCTATCACCGAAACCGAAGAGGAAGAGTGGCCTGAACTACCAAGTCCCTTACCGGACTTGGAGCTGGACAATTCGTTCGCCTTGTGGCATAATGATCGTGATCAACATCTACAAGCTCTAAACGTGAAAGTGGACACGATGTACGGTATGATTGAACAAATTTGGAAAAATTATGCTTGCCTACACCTTCGTTTCAATCTGCAACCAAAACATCGCTACCAGTGCAGTGCTAAAACGTCTTTACCAGTGCAATGCCAGTCGGCATCAATGAACCAGCCACGAACACCACCTGTGAACATTTCAGTAGCCAGTATTTATCGCTAGATAAGGCATTAGAAATCAAAGGCCGCAGCTGCTCACCAGGAAACTTTGCTCGTAATTTAGTTGAAGAACTTTTCACCAAAGAAGAGCGTGAAAACCGAAATGTAACTGGAACCAAGAAGCAAAAGTTGGATGAAGACGGCAAACGAATTGACTTTATTAAAGATTTAGTTTTTAGGCTTTTCAACATAAGTCCAGTTGATCGAGCCAGAACATGGGTGGGTTGCATAACTGCAAATCGACGAATTTTTGCGGCGCAAACCAAAAAGGCAACAAGGCCACAAATTGAACTGACGCTCGTCGCGTCGTGCTTCTTAATTATAAACAAAATATAACTATTTTTATAAATTTTATAATTGTTTCATTAGGGTTTTTGTATTAAATTTGCAGAATAGTTCAATGTTCTTGTTTTCCAATTTTTCAATAAACGTTCCCTTAGCTGTAAATAGTGTAGGATAAATGATTCGCACATTATTATTTTGAAGATTAACCGTTTTACAAATAACGTGCAGTACTAACTTTGACAATGATGCACACAATATGACTTGTAGCAGTAATAGTAGAAATAAATTGTTGAAGGCTTGATTGAAGTTATCTATCAAGATTGTCCAGCAGGGAAATTGTTTAAAAACATTGGAATAT